>JAXIVJ010007697.1:0-59376 GCA_036785665.1 Chirona hameri
CATCTACTAGCTCTCTGTGTGGAGGCCTGAGGCAGGTGGAGGTCGCCGCCATCGAGGCAGGAAGGCGGTGACAGCCGGATGGCTGGTGCTCAGCGAGGAATAGGGTCGTACTGTGGAGTGTCGATGTTACAGTGCGTTCGCGAAATTCGTAAATCCGCGGACTCCCTATGTAGTCCGCGGATTACCTAGGCGGCCCGCGGACTCACAACAACTCTTGTGAATCCGCGGATTCACGGCCGTCATTCCGCGGATTCACTAGAGTATGCAGGCAGTCCGCGGATAGCCTGTTTAGTTGCTGGACATCGCGAATTGCCTAGGTAATAAGCGGACTATCCATTATATCCACACATGACTATCCATTCCAGTGATTCTGCGAATATCCTAGTTATTTCGTGGAAACACTCGAGAAAACTCATTCCTCAAACACAATGAATGCTTGTTTATAATGCATCTTTCGGAGAAACAGTGCCTGAGAAAAACGATAAGGAAAATTGAATCAACATTTTTTTCTAGGCTTGTGAGGCAAGCAGGGAAGGGTTATTCATATTCACTGATCATGTGATTTTTAGTGATTTCTTTTATTTGTTTTTTAGTAGATGGTATTGAGTTTATGTGGGGGAATCTGGGGGCAACAATTGAATTCCATAAACGTGGTCCTATCCATATATGGAAGGATACTGATTGGTCTATAATTGTTCATTTGTGTTCTATCACCTGATTTATAAATAGGTTTTATGACAGCAATTTTGAGTCTGCTTGGAAATTTCCCCTGGTCAAGACATATATTTATAAAGTGGACAAGCTTACAATCCTTACTAACTCGGTTACAATCCTTACTAACTCGGTTACGTATGTGCGAATGTCAGAATGTATGATTCCCAGGGGCGTAGTTGGGGGGCAGTCACTTGTTGATTTCAGCAACGACTACTTTCTGCCTTCTTATTTTTAACCACATTACCACTGACCACTTAGCCTTCCTCTCTTCATTTGCTTTTTTTATTTCTTCTTCCATTTCCTAGCTGGGAGTGCCGCGACATTTTCTCTTTTGTTCTCTGGTGTTAAAGTAAGGTGATGTGCGTCGATGGGATCGAGGGCGGGGGCACTCCTGGTCACCTGTTAATGGGTGGCGGCATAGAAAAAAAAAAAAAAAAAAAAACATTTGTTTGCCTCCTTACGGCTACTTTTCAATTTTGAGAATATCCAATCGTATTTAATAATCGCGTTTGTTTTTCAGGTAGCTCGGTTAACCCGTCTGGGAGTAACCACCTTCCATTGACTGAGGGGAGGGAGCGTTCCCCCTGTCTATCTCCCGACTAAATGGTCAGATCGAGGCGCAAAAGCTGCGGCGATTGAAATATCTCAGCGATACGAATATAAAGTGCACTTCAAATTCTGAATTTATGTTCAAATATTTGGTCAAGGTCAGTTCAAATGCCAAAATCGCCAAATTTTGCGATATTGGCTGCGTATATCATAAAAAGCGAAGCGCTGGATCTATTATCACCACAAGTTCTCCCAAAGGTATGTAGATAGTACTGTATGAGCAACAGACCGATATTAAACATGGGTCAAGGCAAGGTTAGGTCACATAGGTCAATATAAATTAGTGACGTAGAAGTATCATGCAACAAACGTTTACTCTCGAGTTCTACACGTAGACTTCAAAGGTAGTACTCATTTTTATGTTTGACCCAATTTTGGGTCAATACTTTGGAGGTCAGGTCAAGGTCAGGTAACGAAAGGTCCCAAAAATGAAATCCCAGTATTTAGTACTGCGACACATGTTGTGGGACCAGGCATATGCCATATGTGTGCCATATTGCATATGTTATTTATGACATATGTTTTGGCATATCCCAGTGTACGTGTTACAGTGCTTTGTTGTTGATAGCAACTTGCTGACCAAATGATGAAATATGTTACAAGAACGTTATATTGACATCCGCACTGACAGTGGAAGGGGGGGGGGGGAGGGGGGTGTCCTCCCCTCCATTCATGCTTTCGAAATAACGGCAAAACCGCTGGGGTGGTGTCGGTGATTTGATCAAAACCGCTATTAAACTTTTTTTTATAACATAACCGCCATCCATTTCAGATTAAAAATGAAGTTTTCAAGTACAAAATCATGCCAGGTTGAATAGAAGAACGTCGGGCCAAATCGTAGATGGTAGGCATTTAAGTAAAAAGTAATTAATATACAAGTTTGATAAAGTAGCAGTTGAATGCTTTAACCCGGCATTGACTGGGGTCTCAGCCGAACGCCATTGGCTGGGGGGGGGGGGGGACGATTTTCGCCCCCTGGTTATCTTCCGAACCAATAATCTCAGCAAGACACGCAAGGCGACAATCGAAAGCTCTCCCATGAGACGCATCCAAAGAATACACTAAATTTGCCAAATAAGGTCACATGTCAGGTCACGGTCAGGTAAAATATAAAATTGAGATATTTTAGTTTTTGGGCCATGTTTCCATCCAAAGCTTTAGATTGCGACTATTATCGCACAAAATGCTCTCGAAGGTATAATACATATCCCACATAAGCAAAAGTGAAATCGTAAGCAAATGTCAAGGTCTAGGTCAGGTCAAATAAGGTCAAAATTTGAAATTGATAAATATATATAACAAAGGCATGTGTCTAGACCAGTGTTGTCTCAGAAATGCAATGCTGGCATTTATTTGCATGTATCGTGTCATTAAAAGCCAAAAAACGCAATTTCAAAATATGACGTCATGAGTTACTCATACTTAGGGAGCGATAAGTCAGTCAAAAATAAAGACATTGCTTTTAAATTTGGTTTGGGTGTTATCCACATGCGGTTGCTCAACATATATGCCGTTTTTTTGTTTTGTTTTTTAAATGTAGATTTTGAGGGATTTTTTTTTTCAATAACAAAAATAGGGGTTAAAACAAAAATTGGCAAAAATCCGAGATCGCCATCTTGTAGCCCTTGCAATTTGCCATGTTTTAACGCTTCTTTTATTGCGTTTTGTATCAAATATTGCATTTGTACGGCCTGCCCAAGTTTAACTGATTTTTGTGTCAAACTCGTGTGTAACGTCACTAAATTCGTTATATTTCGAAAAATGTCGACGAAATTGCCTTATTTTCGCACAGCAGACGTATAATTGGTGTAGGAGAAGGTACCTGAAGTTTCACGTTAATAGCGCTATTAGTTTCTGAGCTATTGCGAAAGTCCGTCAGGGGGAGGGGAGAAACGCCCCCCAGCCAATGGCGGGTTAAGCACACTGGACTTTAAATTAAGAACGTAATATCACCAAAGCAATACGTGGATATGCTTACAATTTATTTCCTAAAAATTACAACCAAAAAGTCGCAAAAAGGTGCAAAAAAAGATATTTCCCGTATCTCCGATACCTACTCCTGAGCATTGCCAGTCTGGTTGACTTAGATGTCTATGATTCCATGTAACTCGACATTCCGTCTTGATGCGAGCTTTACACGAACAAACTAGGATATTCGCAGAATCCCTGGAATGAATCGATAGTCCGCGGATTCCCTAGATAATTCGCGGATGTCCAGCGACTCAACAGGCTATCCGCGGACTGCCTGCAGACTCTTGTGAATCCGCGGAATGACGGCCGTGAATCCGCGGATTCACAAGAGTTGTGAGTCCACAGACCGCCTAGGTAATCCGCGGACTACATAGGGAGTCCGCGGATTTACGAATTTCGCGAACGCACTGTAACATCGACACCACTCCGTTGCCAGCATTCGGGCTTCTTTATCCAGGATTGTCGTCGTCGTTTGCAGCCCTTTGACAAACAGGATGCTCCAATATCCGCTATTGGGTCTTGTATGCCCCCCCACCGTACATGTGATGTTTTGACCCGTCTATATAATGCATTATAAGATGCTGCTCTGTTAAAGGAATAGTTCACCTTTAACATGGGGTTTTGGACTGAGATAGCAGATTTGTAGAGCAGGTCTAAAAATGGGTTGTGGTGAAATAATTACCTCCCTACATTAAGTAATTTCGACACAGGACTAGTGGGCCCAGTTTCATGTCTGCTGTTCCGGGCCACGATCTGGACATAACGCTCGCCGCCGGAGGCAGGTATACTCTTCGTTAATATCCGCTCAGCCGCCCGGGCGGCGCGGCGGCCCCTTGTCAGAGACTGTACTTGGCGTCAGGCGGAGCGGGGCGGAGCCAGAACGCCAGCTGCTATCGTACGATTTCTCGTGAAAAAGAAAGAGAAACTTACTTCTTTCTCCACATATATCCATCAGCTGTCCAAACGAAAGTCATATTCGTAGTTTTGAGCTCAAGATACACCGTGTGGTTGAATTTCAAGACAACTTTCAAGGTGACCTATTCCCTTTAAAGTTTGCAGGCCAAAAACGGACGTAAAACAGACGTAGAGTGAAGTAAACCAAAAACGGACTTCATGCTTCATGCTCAGCTCAACACAAATACGGCCTCGCTTTGTTACAAAGCAAGTAATGCTTTGCTGCGTTGTTGGGCTTAGATGTGTTGGGCTGCGTTGTTGGGCTTTGCTGCGTCGTTGGGCTTAGGAGCCGCGAGGGCCGACATGCAGCTCAGTTCCCCCCTTGAAGCATCCCTCATCAATCAATCCATGCATTCCTTTCCCTTATCAATATCCAATATCCATGCATTCCTTTCCATCATCAATATCCATGGTAACAGCGCAACTCCGTTTGCAGCCAATGCAGTTGCTATGCTATTTCTCCTGCCCTTTTTAATCCAAAGCAATGTTCTGAAGTGCTCTTTCACATTGGGGAAGAACGAGTAAGTAAGGACTTCTCACTCGGTTCGCCACCCAATAAGGGAGTTTTATTGGTTTAACCCGCCATTGACTGGGGAAGGGTGGAGACGAAAAACGACCACCCTGACGAACTTTTGCAATAGCTAAAAAAAAACTATCAACGGGAAACTTTGGGTACCTTCCCCTACATCAATTTTACGTCTTCTGTGCAAAATGAAGCAATTTCGTCGGAAATGTTTTAGATATAGCGAATTTAATCACGTCACCACACACGAGTTTGACGAATTAATCAGCTAAACTTGAGCAGATCGTACAAAGGCCATATTTTGAGCAACATGAAATACATAAATGAACAAAGCTTTGTTTCAGAAAAATACCCACAAATCAAAATTTTCAAAAATATTCAACAAACCGGAATATTTATTAGATAAACACATATGGGCAATTCCCAAAGCAAATTTCAAAACAATATCACCATTTTTGACTGACTTATGGCTCCTAAATTATTAATTACTCATGACATATTTTTAATAAGTTTTTTGGTTTTTAATGACCAGTTACAAGCACATGAACGTCACCACGGCATTTCTCAGGCGAAACTGGTCCAGAAACATGCCTTTGTTATTTATATGGATAAATTAGGAATTTTGACGTTATATGACCTGCCTTTACCTGAGCTTGACCTGGAGAGTCTAATGCTGCCTTGCGCATCTCGCTGCGATCATTGGTTCGGAAGATAACCAGGGGGGGGGGGCGAATATCGCCCCCCCTGTCAGTGGCGTTCGGCTGAGACCCCAGCTAATGGTGGGTTAATTAAAATGTAAATCAGAAATATGAACTAAATTATTTAACTGTGATGCAGGCTAAGCAATATATATCGTTGAGCTTACGGTATCTATAAATAATTCAACATGATTTAAAACTTACTTTTTAGCATTAACACAAAACAATGCAATTTGAGTTCAATATTTGGGAGTTACAGAAAATCTTCAGAATCACTCAAATAGAAATAGTTGGTTTGCAACCTGGGCAATTAACACATCATGGGGAACGTGGCCCACTGCGGGAAGGCATACCAATTTAAACCCAAAATTATGAACCCAGTCAGGTTTTAACCCAAACAAGTGACAAAATAAACCGTAATGATGAACACTCAAATACATCGTTCGTTTTTTTTTTTGCTGATAATTTCTTACACCTGGTACATGACAACATGCATGTTTAATAGTCTAAACAACCACTAAAAATCTTAAAGGGAGTGTGCCTACTCACATCGCTTATTTGGGGTTATTGACACTGGTCTATAGAACATAATTTTCTTAATTGACACATGACTTCGTTTCTCCAGATTCACCCTAGCTGCTGAGATATTCCAAAGACTCCAGGAACTTGCTGGAAGAAAAAAGTTATCGGGTAGACTCCAGAGGTCTTCCGCTACTAGAAGCACTGCAACTATCGATTAAACTGCTAACATATCCTTAGCGCCGGTCAATAGCAATTCGACAAAACAGCTCGTGCGCGCTGATAGCAGCAGTCGCACAGTACCGTCTGTCCCCCTGATCGCAACGCTTGACGGTCATTGTTCGACGAAGATATCAATTTAGAGCTACGAAACTTGCACATAATAAAGTTTACAGTGGCAAGAGCATGCCGTGCAAAACTTGTCCCTCTATCTTGTATGATGTGACCGTAATTGTATTGTCTTATGAGCGCCGTTTTACATAACATCACTATAGTGGCGATCGTTTTATAGACATCGAAAAAAGTAAAAAACAATAAAAGTGAAATTCAACTAAAGGGGCTCCAGATGTGAATTTCATCGTATTCAACAATCAAACCAATAGCTACTTACAGTATGCAAATATTTTTGACATTCCAAAGCGGTATAGGCACGCTTCCTTTAAAAGAAGTATAGTGTGACTCTAGAGTCCTATTTGGCTTAAACATTATATTCTTGCCATATGTTGTACGGCCATGTCATAGTGTAATGCTGCCATATATTATACGGCCATGTCATAGTGTAGTGCTGCCATATATTATACGGCCATGCCATAGTGTAATGCTGCCATATATTATACGGCCATGCCATAGTGTAATGCTGCCATATATTATACGGCCATGCATAGTGTAATGCTGCCATATATTATACGGTCATGCATAGTGTAATGCTGCCATATGTTATACGGCCATGCCATAGTGTAATGCTTGAAAATGGTGATAACCCTTTTCGAAAACTCGCACATTCATACAATTCTGAAACCGATTCTCTGGTTCTGAAGCAATTACATCAATAATTAAAATATATATTTGGCAGAGCAGTGAAGTGCCGTTATATTGCTTCGGTCAAAATCTTGATATGCTTCCATGATGCAATATTGGGACGTCGTTTCTTCTGTTGTTTTAAGGTGATGGGTAGATTGCCGCCTTTCTGCATCTTCGTTTCAGTATTAATTGGGGGGGGGGGGGAGTTTTTCATTGTTACCACACTTCTTAAAGACCAGTTAGTATTGCCGGCTTACAATATTACCTATGCCTTAGAAACATTACGTTGATAGAACAACCCTGGCCCCCTTACAAATTAGGTGGTGTATCTCCTTTGTGAATGACAATCACCTTGAAATCGCCGTATCCCGTAAATCCGACAGCAATTCTAGGCTCGAGATCCATCTCTCCGAGAGGTGTAAATGCTAAAAGGTGCGCTACATATCGTAGCATACTACAATTTGCATTATTATTTTGATCAAGATGCACATGTGAAGACATTTCGTTGAGCAAAATTTGAAAGGTCATTGCGGAGTTCTCTGAACAAGAGATACGGACTTAACAATTTACCAGCCCAGGTTAATGATGTGAACAGAAAATTAATTAAGGTTCGGTATTTAATGTGCTGAAGACGAATGAATAATTACAAAAATGTCACAAAGATTAATACAATATTATAATTTTTGGATATTAAAAATAACAGTCCTTTTGACAACTACTTGGATTAAAACAATATTGTGCATAACACATAGCTTGACCCAACAGACAGCCATAACACATATGCCTACATATTTTCCAGTTCTAACCCCTCTTTCAATGCAAATGACTTATCAATGTGGTTAACAGCGGAACGGGAAGTGAATACCTTTCTTTATTCTTAATTGAGCAGGATATATCCTACTCAGAAAAGCACAAGATAGGATGTATAGCTGCCATGAATCATTCTCTCCTAATCACCCTCGTAATGGCTTATTATTTGCGCATCAGATATCGGCAATGACCAATGTTTAGAATGTATCATCGATTCGTCATCTGACATGTTATATAAACAGTGTTTCTCAACTCCTGGCGGCGGAGTCGGACTCCACGCAGTCAGTATTAGGAAGCGCCCAGTCATATAAGACGAGTATTACGCGAGCGCATACTTATCCTCTGTGCGCCGCATGTTTGGTCGATACCACGCCTAATGACCGTCCGGGTCACGTCATCAATTTATATTATTTATTTGAAGTGAAGTGCAGCATGCGGGTTGACTGCATTGGCGCAAGCCGTCCCGAATCGATTCAGTGAAATTCATCGGACCGAAGTGCGAATGTCAAGGCAAGGTCGTGGATAAGTCGGTGGTGGACATGGCAGTCACATACCTGGCTGTTGTGTATAGCAGTGTCACAATTATGTCAGATGTGCAAAGGACTGTCACCAAGGTATTAGTGACAGACATGGCTGTCATCTATAAGTCGACAATATACGGGAACATTACCCACCAACCCCCCGATGTTGCAACCTACCAGGAGACAGGCTGCTACCCAACAATCACCTGTGGACAAGATCCTCACCTACCTGTCACCTCAGGACAGGATCCTCACCTACCTGTCACCTGAGGACAGGACCGCTACCTACTGTCACATGTGGTCGAGAAGACCGGTTACTGGCCTATCGTATGCGGATAGGACTGCCATCTAGGTCTGTCGGCTGTGGATATGATCGTCGCGACCTACCTGCGGTCCTGCGCGACCGCACTGAACCTGCGGTCAGGACCACCATCTTCCAGTCACTTGTGCCCAGAACCATCACCTACCTGTCATATTGTCATGTCAGGACGTCACCTACCTGTCAGCAGCGGCCAGGTCATCTCTCGCTGCTCCTGCCGTTCCAGCGCCATGCTCCGTCCCGTCGCGCCGTGCCGTGACGCGCCGCCCGGGGCCACACTCGACTCGCGCGTGCCCTGCTCCTCCGTCGCGTCGGTGTCGACGGCGAGGGCGCGTCGACGTCGATGCTGCGCCGCCGGCGGAACTTCACCAACTGGCGCGCGCCGGAAGGGGCGGCGTTCGCGGCGCGAGCGCTAAAAATACGGCGCGGCAAGACATGCAGCGTCGCAGCGCGGCGGCTGCGGCGGCGCGCGGTGCGCGAGAGGGGACGGCGGCCTCCGCAGGATGCTTCATTCATCACCCGGGCGAGGGGAGATGTCATGTCTTGGGGGCACGTGCCGCCTGCCCCGCCTGTTCCAGCGCGCGCCGTGTTCGCAGCGGTCGCGCCGGCACCGCCTCGCCGGTTCAGCGGCCTTGGCCGCAGCATCTGTCGTGGCGGCGGTATATTTGGGTGCGGGGTGGGCTTCCCAACAGCGGTGTGCGCGGGTGGTTCGAGGGTACGCGCTGTGTGCGTCGGAAGCGACGAGGGAGGGGGAGGGAGGGGAAGGGGGGGGGGGGGGGGGCAGGGAACAGAGGCCCGGTTACTGGCCGCCTGGCCGCAGAGGAAACAGTTTGTTCGACCCTGGCCGAGGGTCATCTCGGTTCCGATTAGTGGAATGGCAGCAGATTTGTTTGGACTGGGACAAATGTCAAGAACGTATGTGTCATGCGGTATCATTTGTTAAGCGCGATTGGATCTAAGAGAGTAATTATTTAAAGTGCACGAAGCGAGAAAGAACAAAGCAAATATCACCTTCGACAACGTTGTGAATATATTGGCATTATTCAAAGGATAAAAATGGCAAAAAGTTTGCTATGAAACTTTGTCAGGATCAGAAAGCAGGCACGTATCCAAGGGGTGGGGGGGCGCCCCCCACCCCCTCCACACACCCCTGGAGGCCAGGAGGGCTCTTTTTGGCGCGTGCAGCGCGCTGAAAAGGGCCGACGAGACCGCGCGAAGCGCGGTATCATGGGCTCTTTACCACGCGAAGTGTGCTCTTTAGAGAGTTTAGAGCACTTCAGAGGCCCTTTAGAGCCACCAGGGCCCTCTCTGAAAGATCAGAGGGCCCCTTGGACGTTCAAAAGAGCCCTGTGCATGTCCGAGGGGTCCCTGGCCAGACCGAAAGGGCCCCTGAGTGGGTCAGAGGGCCCCTGAACACGTCGAATGGCCCCTGGCTGGCACAGAGGGCCCCTGGGCAGGTCGAGAGGCCCCCGAGCATGTCGGCAGGGCGACAAAGCGGCCAGCGCAGTCCCTTGCCAGGTCATAAGGGCTCCTGCGCAGGTTGGAGGGCCCCTGGACAGACCAGAGGGCCCCTGGAAAGTTAAAATGGCCTCTATGCAGGTCAGATGGGCCCCTGGCCAGACTGAAAGGGCCCCTGAGCGGATCAGAGAGCCCCCTGAACACATCGAATGGGCCCCTATCCAGCACAGAGGGGCCCAAGGGAAGGTCGGAGGGCCCTCGGAGCATGTTGCAAGGCGACAAAGCAGCCAGCGCAGTCCCTTGCCAGGTCGGAAGGGCCCTTTAGAAGGCTGGAGGGCCCCTGGAGAGATCAGAGGGCTCCTGGAAAGTTTAAAGGGCCCCTGTGCAGATCGGAGGGGCCCCTGACCAGACCGAAAGGACCCCTTGGCTAGTAAGAAGGGCCCTGAACATACCGAATTGGCCCCTAGCCAGCACGGAGGGGCCCCAGGGCAGGCCGGAGGGCCCCTTGAGCATGTCGGCAGGGCGATAAAGCAGCCAGCGCAGTCCGACCAGAAGAGTCGCTGGGCAGATCGGAGGGGCTCCTGGGCAAGTCAGAGGGGCCCCTGGCTAGACCAAAAGGGTCCCTGGACCGGTCGTAAGGGCCCTTGAACATGCCGGATGAGTTCCTAGCCAGACTGGAGGGGCCCCTGGGCAGGTTGGAGGGGGCTCTGATCATGTCAGTACGGCGACGAAGCAGCCAGTGCAGTCCCTGGCCTGGCCGGAAGGAGCTCTGAACAGGCCGAATAGGCCCCTTGACACACAAGAGGGGCTTCTTGGAAAGTCAGAGGAGTCCCTGGGCAGACCGTAAGGGCCCAAAGCACGTAGACATCCAAGATGAACATTAAATACAAAGAGGACTTATTCCACAATACAAATATTAAAATCGGAGCTTTCGGGTATATTGTAACACCCTTCGTCAGGGTGTTCCAATATATCCGAAAGCTTCTATTTGAATTTTCCTTGTAGAGCAAGCCCTCTTTGTTTATAATATATATCACCCACTCCACATCATGTCTTTTCGCGGATCCCAGATGAGTCCTTGAACAGGTCGGAAGGGCGTTGAAAAGTTCGGAGGGCCCCTAGACGATCTAAAGGGACCCTGGGCCTTTCAACATGAAGAATGCAGTTGTCCAAGGAATAAAACATAACATTTTCTCTCCGCTCCTGGGCGCAATTTAACTACAAATTCAATTATATGCGGGTTAGAAAACAAAATCAGCCCGTTTATCGGCGCATTTATGTGTTATGTTGCTACTTTCCTGTAGAATTGGGCACAATAGTTCACTTTCGCACTTTCTTACCGCACTTCTAAACGCACAATATAGCAATTTTAGAGGTCCGCACCATACGCAATGCGACGCATTGATGAGAAAACACATCCAGGGCAAAAGACTCAAAATTTTCGCGACGCTCCGCGGCTCAATTTGTTTAAGAGTTCCAGGTCTTAAGCTTACAAAATATTCCAAGTTGGTATAGCTGATTCCAAATTGGTGTCGCTGGTTCCAAAGTTGATAGGCAGTCTGCTAACTCCAGCTCCTAAAAGTTTGTATGGCCCATGCCATACCTGTCATACTGCATTTTCCATCCTTGTAACGTGTCTTTTTATTCGTTTTGTTTGGCCCTTTCAACGCTTGGGAAGGGGCCCTTTCGAGGCGCCTGGACGAGGCGCCTGGACGAAATCCTGACTACGTGCCTGTCAGCAAGTAATAAGCAATTAAATACTTTCATATTTCTATGGCACTAGGCCTAAGGATGATCACAATGTGTATGCAGCAGTTAAAGGGAAATAATGACCTTTTACCACACTTGAAATTGGAAGAGATCAGCTAATATTGTAATCCATACACATTAACCTTATTCCCTGCGGGGGCAGATTCTGCCCCCCGGTGGTTTTTCAATTGCCACTTCTAAACCGTTAGGCCTAGCGTCCTAAAACTTTGTAACTTTTCCCAAAATTGAATTATACGTGTTGTGTCAAATTTTGGGAAAAATCGGTCCAGCAGAGGCGGTTCCAGGTTCCTGTTTTGGGGAGGGTGTTACGAATGCGGGTTTGCGGCGCATACGTCCTTCGTGGTTTGCAGTGCAATAAATGCGTCAGAAACAATTGCAATGCAATATGCATCATAGATACTGGGATTGTACATATTTTAGGGGCAGAGGCGCACTCAGGATAAAAAATGGGAGGTGATACCCACCCTCAAATTAGGTCCAACTTTAAATTAGTAAGATGATAAAAGCGTTACGCGCATGGTGCCCCCATGTTCTTTCCTGGATCCGCCTATGCGCAATATATCAAATTTAACAAATTACAGCATATAATGCCCACATGTGACGTTCATGTCGTCCCAAACAATCACGAACAGCACATTTTGTTCTTCAGAAAATCCCCCCATTTTACATTCCCTGAATACGCCTATGTTTTTTTATTTCGTTTTTTATCTTTTGATATATTAAAGACCAGTACATTTGAAGCTCAAAAACTTTTGTGGCATGGAAATCAGTCTAGCCTCTTGGCCGCAATGACCCTTCAAAAAACACCCAAACGTTTCGGATTTTTTTGCCCCCTGGCCCCCATTTTTGAACAAACAAAAAAATGGGGGTCCAAAAAGAGAGATCTTATCATGACGAATCGAATGGCGTTTTCCCCATCGAAATCAACCGAGCGGTTCTCGAGATCTCTGGGGGGGGGGGGCAGAATCTGTCCCCCGCAGGTTAACGTAATTCTGTCCGCCCGCAGGGAATAGGGTTAAGCAAGTAATAATGTCTGTGTAATGATGTGTAATAATGTCTGTGTAATAATGTGTAATAATGTCTGTGTAATAATGTGTAATAGTGTCTGTGTAATAATTTGTAATAATGTGTAATGTCCATCCACATTAAGCATTTACATGTATATCCGAAGACATTTCCATTTGAAATCGCTAAGCATTCCACTTCCTACTCGGCAAGTATTTGACACATTTTTGGTACTTGAATGCTTTCCGTACTCAACTTCGATTTATCTGTAATGTGTTTTATATAATGTAACTATGCATTTATTTTAGTCCAAACATCATTTCTTCAATTCACTTTAAATGTTCAAAAATGGTTCTTCACTTTGCTCGCCTAGGTTTCTTTCTACGAAATACCCTTCTGGTATTTCGTAGAAACAAACTATCTGACGACGTCCCCCATTCTTGGTGCATGCAGTTCGTTTGTAACATACGAATATGACAACTGAAAAATGATGACAACTCTTAATCATTTGCTGACATTGGTCCACTTAGGCTTAACCAGGCATCGACTAGCGCAGAGGGGGGGGGGGGGGCGGGTGTTTATCGGCATCGCTCCTGATGAACTTTCGTAATAGCTAAAAAACCAATAGCGATATCAACGTGAAACTTCAGGTACCTTCTTCTACATCGATTTTACGTCTTCTGTGCAAAAATGAAGCAATTTTGTTGATTTATTCTCTCGAGATATAGCGATTTCAAGTCACAACACACGAGTTTGACACAAAAATCAACCAAACTTTAACAGACTGTGTAAATGCCATATTTTAAGCTAAATGCAATCCAAAAACTTCAAAAGATAGAAAATGGCAAGGGCTACAAGATGGCTATCTCTGATATTTAAAGTTTTTGTTTGTGACTCTCCAAAATTCAGCACAACGATTTATTTGGAACAATGACCACAAAATGAAATTGCTCAAAGACATTCAAACAACCTGAATATAGGTAAGAGCACAACTTAGGGACAACTATCATACCAAAAGTAAAAATTATATAGCCATTTTTGACTGACTTATGGCATCTAAAGTATGGGTAACTCATGACGTCATATTTTGAAATTGCGTTTGTTTGCTTTTATTGGCCAGCTACAGACAAATAATTGCCAGCACTGGATGTCTGACACAAAACTGGTCTAGTAACATGCCTGTTGTATTTATATTTATCAATTTCAAATTTTGACCTTATGTGACCTGACCTTGACCTGAGCTTGACACTAATTTCACGTATATGAAGTCAGGTGGTAAAATGACTATCACTATCTAATTCTACGCGGAAAATAACCCATACAACATGTGTTGCATGACATTCGTAGATATTTTGCGCATAGTTACCTTTTGTGACCTGACCTTGACCTTTACAAAAAAAAATCATTTTATCTCATGTGGGATGTGTAGCATACATTTGAGAGCACTTTGGGTGATCATGGTTGCAATTGAAGGTTTTGGATGGAAAGTATGGCCCATACACTCAAATACGTCGATTTTGACCTTTGACCTGACCGTGACCTGACATGTGACCGCAAATTGATTTGTTTAGTGCGCTTTACATTCTTGTTATTGAGCGATTTCGAATTCCACCTTGCGTGTTTCGCTGCGATTATTGGTTCGGAAGATAACCAGGGGGCGTTTAACGCCCCCCAGTCAATGACGTTCGGCTGAGACCCCAGTTAATGCCGGGCTAAACATCATTTCAGAACTGAATTTTAAGCGTACGGAAACTGTTGTTCACTTTGGTCGCCCATATACTTGGTATTTCGTAGACAAGATCTATGTTCTGTCGTCATTCAACAAATTGAACCAAAAACGACAGGATATGTCGCGCTTCCCTATATGTGAGGACGATACGAATCATTAACTCCGAAAGAAGTACATTTACCTGTGTTTTTCAATTTGAAAAATTCTAAAAAAGTTGTTATTTCATTGTTAATTGAGACTCGATCAATTGAATATCTTACATGTGGCATAAGATAATGCAAAAAAGGCATTACGAGCATCAATGTGAAACAAGAAATATTTTGAAGCATTCTGATACGACACCTACAATGACATTGAAGAGCACAATGAGGATATGGGTGATGCTAAAAAGTGCATTCGGTGTGAAGTGCAAATAGTAGGATTATACATGTCATTAAAGTTCTCGGCGAAATCAAGAGCAGCTCTTCATATGCGATGGGGAAACTCATCGCATTAGACATTTTAAACACAAAGTTCTCATTTGGTTCTCGGCGCACATATTTTCTTTGATCATTAGCGAACATTGCCTTACTTATAAAAATATGTCTGCATTTCAGTAATTGCTAGATCGACATGTTCGGCTTGATATTTTTGGCCAGCGTCTTGGTGCAGTCAATCAATTCACCTACAACTGATCGATCCGGTTTTTATCAAGCCGTTATTTCGGCTCGACAAGGCAGCTGGTAGCCTAAATCATGTATTACGTATTGTGAAAATATGTGTTTTGCTAGTTTGAAAGCAAATGTGTTTGTTCGGGTTAAGCAATTAGGTCAGAGGATTACATCCCCCGTTTAACATGCTCCTCTGTAAATTGTCGGGAACTATCGAATTCGTCGCTGACTCATCAATAGGTATCGCAAATTGTATCATCTTATAGCAACAGGCACCTTGACTTCCGCCACAGAAAGCTGATTCTCTGTGTTTTGTATACACCCAAATCTAATTACTTTGTTCTTCGACACAATCTTCGCCGTGTCCAAGCCTGCCTTTTTTCCTGCACAGCCCCAGTCATTTGCTAAGCTTGACTAAACACTAGTCGAATGAGACGCCCTCGGCGGGGGAATGGGCAGCAAAACATGCTGACTCATGACATATGGGCTCAGTGAATGACATGCCAATTATGACTGAGAAATTGTTTCTAGACAAATGAAAACAGATAATATTCTGATGAGTGAGTACTATACTGAGCCAAGTAAAATATGTTTGTGAACGCCATGACAGGCGGGCAAATTAGTTTGTGTAGGCGAGGAAACGAATAATTAAACAATATTAGCGAATACACCCTGGGTTCTGTGATTGAAAGAAAATCCAACTCCTTCCAGGTCTCAAGGCAAAAACAGGTTATCGATGTCTTGTACGCGGACGCATTTGTACAAACTTCATATTAAACGGACACTCCCACCTTTCTGAAAATTGTCAAATATACGCCGGTTGTAGTACAAAATATGAAGTGCTTCTTAAAACGATTATTACATTTTTCTCTCGAAAACGTCACTTAACTTTACAAAATATTTTGTTTTGATAAAATTTGGGGTGATGACGTCATTATTGAGCAATAGATAAAACCTTGAAGCTGCCAAATGATATGGCCCAATGTTTTCAGACACTTCTTGCGACTTGAATACAAACAAGTATTTTCTTATCACGGGTTTCGAAAATAAGCGCTTTCGAGAACAAAAATTGAAGCGAAAATCACAACATAATTATTAAATATATTGATAGGAAAATAGGGACCTGTTGGTAAATGCAATAGCATGACGCCTCAGCTGAACACCGTAGATGATCACAGGCGTAGGAACAGGGGGTGGGGGATGGCACTCTCACTTTTCGGCATTTTTTTTTGGGGGGGGGGCTAAAATCTTGTCTTTTGCTTGCTGCGAAAAGTTTGTGATGGTAAAAGGTTTGCCAAGACGAGAACAGCCCACATCTGCAAATACATCTTCCATAGGGGGTTGGAGTTCTCTCAAAACGAGATCAAAGTTTCACTGCCCCCCCCCAGACAGACACACACCTTTCGTGACGTTCCTACGTCCCTGTAGCTGATATGTCGTTACGCCGCACACAACACAGCGCATTCGAGGCATACTCGTTCTTAAATTATTATTCCATCAAAATCCGAAATATCAAAACTACTTACATTAAAAACTGTTGACAGAGCTCCGATCTAGTCAAATGTCAGCACAGTGTGACACCATCACTCATCAGGCCCGGATCCAGGCGGGAGCGCTAGGGCGACCCCCCCCCCCCCCCCCCCCTGAGCCCGGGTCGTGCCCATGTCGCGCCATACAAGCGCGCCCGTAGGGCGCAACTTCTTTGTATGGCGCCCCCCCCCCCCTGACCGAAATCCTGGATCCGCGCCTGCTCATCCATCGAACTTCGCGATCATAGAAAATCAAGACAAACACGACCCTCAAGGGTTATCTCTAAACAGGTACACACGGCGGTGACGAGAGATGACGTCATCGGAACAAAACTACCAAATAAGGGTGGGCTTCACTTAGGCCTAAATTAAAACAAAATCTAACTTGAATTTCTCTAAAACCAGAAAACGGTGATTTAAATGCTACCTTCCTAAATTGCACTACATAGCCACTAACTTGGCTATCTCAACTCCAAACTAATGTTAAGGTGGGAGTGCCCCTTTAACCCTCGCCAGTGCAGGTGGGGGGGGGGGGGGGGGTGATGCCACCCCCTCAGTTTTTCGGGAATAACTCGCGTAAATATCAACCGATTGCGATGAAACTTTCAGTACCCTATTTGTGAACAATTTGACACACATTCTCTTTTTTTATTTATTATAAATTGTAGGTCACATGACCCGTGACCTTTGACCTGTTTTTCAAGGTCATGTCAGGCGCAACTGGCGTCCCGTAGTATTTATCCTTGTAACTTGTGCAGTTTCATAGTGTTTGTTGTTCAGCAGCATATGCACAGGTGTTTCCAGGTGAAAGTTGTGGTTTTCATTAAGATTGTGACATCGATTGACCTTCTCAGAGGTCAACCGAGGTCACTGACCTCCGATGGCCTCATTACTTTTTTGGCTTCTGGCAGTTTCTAGGACATTTTGTGACGCTAATTTCAAATATGGGATCCATTTTACATAATTATATGTTCCACTGGGGTCATGCGCCCCAACAGGTCAACCGAGGACACTGACCTCAAATGACCTGACATGACCTGACATGACCTTTTTGGAATTTGAAAGATTCTAGGGCATTTTGTGACGCTGATTTTAAATTTGGCACCCATTTAGCATAATGATATGCTCATTCGCGATTCTAGCTCGATTAAATTCAATTTATACGCATTTATAATTTGGTTGAATTTTGGGTTATTGACATGACCTTAGATATCACGTAATGACCTAGGACCTTTATATAGGGTATCAATGGCTTCCTCTCGTAACAAGCAACACGCTCGTTTTTTAATTGAAGCTCTAGTCCAATTAGGGGCGAAATGCTAGGGGGGGGGGGTCGTACCCAGCCCCCACCAGTAACGGTTGGCAGCACTCGGGCGTTTGGGCGTTAAAAACCTACTACACCAAAGGGTTCCCCATGTTAAATCGATGGTTTTCAGACGAGGCTGGCTCGTAATCTAGGGTACATATTTTTAATCCGGCTTCTGGAACAGATAGCTACAAGCCTTAGCTACCACGTTTCTATTTATCATTTTTCGATATTCCGGTCGTAAAGGGGATAAATGGGCTTGGGGGTTAAAATATGTCAGAACGTCCGCTGACCGCTTCCAAATGCTACTACAGTACTGACATATACACTACTTCGACTACTACCTCGTAGTATAATTTAATATGACCGCTGCCAAATGCTACTACATATACTGCAAATACACTACTTTGACTACTACTTCGTATATTTGCTGGCGTTTAATTCAATAAATAAAGATATAATCTATGGAAATACAAGTTATTGATAGCAAATAATACCTTTAATTTATAATAGATACAAAATTACGATAACAATTATATCTTGTCTAATTCATTAGGGCGTTACATTCCTTACTGTTATACCCGTTGTTCTATTACCCTGGTCGTACCCCCCGCCCCTGCACAGTCACGCACTGATCGGACGCTGTTCGGGTGAGGGTTAAAGGGAATAGTTCACATTTAACATGGGGTTTTGGACTGAGATAGCAGATTTGTAGAGCAGATCTAAAAATGGTTTGTGGTGAAATAATTACCTCTCTACGTTAAGTAATTTCGACACAGGACTAGTGGGCCCGATTTCAATCCCGCTGTTCCGGGCCACGATCTGGGAATGAACGCTCGCCGCCGCGCGGCCGGAGACAGGTACACTCTCTGGCACGTAGTCTCTGGTCACGACGCCTCGTTAATATCCGCTCAGCCGCCCCGGCGGCGCGGCGGCCCCTTATCAGAGACTGTACTTGGCGTCAGGCGGAGCGGGGCGGAGCCAGAACGCCAGCTGCTATCGTACGATTTCTCGTGAAATAGAAAGAGAAACTTACTTCTTTCTCCACATATATCCATCAGTTGTCCAAACCTAAGTCATATTCATAGTTTTGAGCTCAAGATGCACCTAATGGATGAACTTCAAGACAACTTTCAAGGTGACCTTCCCTTTAAAGGGAATATTTCACCTTTCTGGAAGTTGTCAAATATACGCCGGTTGTAGTGCACAAATATGAAGTAAGTGCTGCTGAAAATGATGGTGATATTTAGTTTCTCGAAAACCTCACTTAACTTCTAAAAAATAAGTTTTAATATATGGTTTGATGACGTCATATTGAGCTATAGACCGCCGCTGATTGGCTGACAAAGTGGGATTGGCTGAAAAAGTGTTTGTCAGCCAATCAGCGGCTGCACCAGCCTGGAGTCATTTTGCAAATGGTAAATTGAATTGCTTAAAAACTGTTTAGTTTTGGGAAAAATTAACTCAGTAATTTAGACATCTAAATAATGGCCCAAGGTAATGGCTATCTCAGTTTAAAACTAATACAAAGGTGAAACATTCCCTTTAAGGTAGGAATGTTCCTTTAAGGTGGGAATGTCCCTTTAAGTAGGTGTTTGGGACCATAACTAACTCAGGTTAACTACGCCATAACTAACTCACGAGCGCCATATCTGCTCAGGTTATATGGTCATGTTCAATATTCCTAGTATATTCTTCCAAGTTAAAGGAAATAGTTCACCTTCAACATGGGTTTTGAACTGAAATAGCAGTTTTGTAGCCCGTGTTGAGAAATCCTTATCTGGAACTTTTCTTGGCTGAAAAGACTCCAGCCGAAGATATTTGACTTTTTGGCGAAGGAATACGGCGCATATATGATGTACCGTACCGTCTGAAAGTGCCAGCACTGCCATGGAGCATGCGCAGACCAATAACGCACACCATAAAATCAATAATTTACAACCTTCTGTCCTGAATTGGCGCGATGTAGGACCATTT
Source organism: Chirona hameri (assembly GCA_036785665.1). Taxonomy (NCBI): domain Eukaryota; kingdom Metazoa; phylum Arthropoda; class Thecostraca; order Balanomorpha; family Balanidae; genus Chirona; species Chirona hameri. The sequence continues at coordinate 20,083 of JAXIVJ010007697.1, forward strand.
AAAAAAAAAATTGTATTAAAAAATATAATAAAATCGTGTTTTGAGAAGAAAAAAATCCGAAGGTGAACTATTTCCTTTAATCTTAACACCAACTCATGTTCTAAGCACACCACTAACACCAGCCTCGTTCCTCCGTCTCTCCCGACCTTGGCACCTCTCGCACCACCTCGGGAACAGAGCAATGCCGGGCCGCTTGCATCACAGCTCGCACGGTAAACTCCGTCTGGTAGCAATCGGAATGTTTTGCGTGCTCCCGCAGCGCTCAGCGCACCGTACATCTCACACAGTATCTAACATCAACACAGGCCGACACCGCCGCCGCCGCCGCCGCCGCGCCGCCGCCGCTGTTCCAGTCACCTGCAGCTCTACGTAGATACCTGCGCAGAGCTCGGCTCGCCCGCCCCGCGCAGCCGTCGGCTCCCCGGTCTTTGTGTCGACCGCTGCCTGCGGCCAACCACGCGGCGTGTGACGTCATGAGCACGTGCGCCGCCCGAGCGTAGGTTCTGGTTAGTCGCTTAGGCCACTGCTGCTGACACCTCCGAGGGCAGAAACGGAGGAAGCGTCGTGTTAGAACAGAGAGTTGGAAATTAAAGGAAATTCATTAAGACAAAAGCAAGAAAACCAAAACGGAAATCACGAAAACGTTAAAGAGCGACGTTTCTAAGGACGGCCTGCTAAGATTGACCGACTCTTTCGTCGTTTTTCATTGTAAGATATGATGTTGCGTCTGTGGTTTTCTTCGGCGGAGGCAGGGAGACCCGCGGTAACCGCAGGCGGCTAACCTTGGGTGGAGCGCTGGCCCGGCGCGGCGGTCCCCGGTCCATACATCACTGGACGCGACCCCGCCACTCTGCGGTCGGCACTGCACAAACAGCGGCACGTGGCGGCACGTGGTGGCACGTGGCGGCTGCCGCCCCAGCCAGCCGTCACGGCCGGCCGCCCCCGCCCCCGCCGGCGGCGGCGGCGGCTCCCCTTCGGCGCGCCGCCCGCGAGAAGAAATAGCCGCAGTTGAGGGGAGCAGGCGGCGGGGAGAGGAGGAGAGAAGAGGGAGGGGGAGACGTCCAAAGGGCGGCACACCTGCCTGAGCAGGGTGCTTCGCTGACAGCCCCCCCCCCCCGGGGGGACGTCTGGAGAGGGGCGAGCTGCGGTGCGCCTCAGGGGACCAGACCTGACCTACCTCGCTGAAGTCGTCTAGGGTAACGCCTGATGATTACGTTGCCAGGCAGAAAAGGTACTACTGCTCAGTGCTCATTTCTCCCTTTAGAAGACGCTACCCCTGCTGAGGTATAAATAAAGGTGCCTATGCGATTGATTCGGCCTTACAAATTTAACAAAACATCACAAGGATTGATCATGGAGTGGTATGTTGATCATGTTGATTGATCATGTTTACTGTATGTGACCTGAATGCCGATTGTAAAATTAAATTGACCCATGCTACTATGGTGAAACGTAATTTTCATTGGTTTGTTTTTATCATTCCAGAGCGTTCCTTGAGTTTAAACCGCGACTTACTGGGGAGGGGGATATTTTTTGCCCCCCCCGTCATGTACTTCGGTTTTTGTTGCAAAATAATGGTTTGTGGAAAACCCTATCAAAGGTGTCATGTTTGAGATAAATTAAATTGTCTTTTATCAAATTACTGACAATAGACCGGGCTATCAAACTGCTATCTCTGATTTTTCATTTTTGCTAACTCAAAATTTTGAGAAATCCAAATACATTTTGTTTACATAATTTTCACCCAAAAAATCAGAATTATAAAAAAAACGGATTAAATGTGATCGAGACGTGTTCGGTGGATATGTGTACTAAATGTGAAGTAGATATCTTCAAAAATGACTGACTTATGACCTTTAAATGACAAAAATCGACCACCTCTCAAAGCATTACCATGCATAAAAAATGCATTTCCGTTTTTGCTTTTTACTTCTATTTATATGGAACAAACAATGTTCTAAGATCATTTTTCGCGTTCTAGACGAAAACAAACCCATAAACATGTGTTACAACGCCTAATGACCGTAATCTGCAGTTTGACCTCGTGACCTCGGATGACCCTGACCTGACCCAAGGTCATAAACAGCTTAGAATGGTAATTAGAAGTGTCAGGCACACGAATCATACCGATTTATCGACTGCTTATGCGTTTAATATCGCAATTTTGCGCGACAATTCCATCCATCGTGACCTTTTGACACGGTCAAGCATTTTGTACTTGACCTGACCTGTGACGTCATCGGTGACCCCGAGGTCAACAATATTATGTTTCCCTCGATCAATTTCCCAGGGTTGTCGAATGTCGTTTGAATTTTTACAATCGGTCCAGTAGTTCCAGAGATCCAGGGGGGGGGGGGATCCCCGTAAGTCGCGTTATGAAATATACCCCAGCAACTCGCGGGTTAAATGTAGTACATACTCTGCATTAAAATTGCCTCCAAGTCACAGTGGGTTGTCAATGCTAATGCATGTGAAACAGAAAGTTCGTTTCAGGGGCGCAGTCAGGGGGAGGGAGGGCTATGGTGTGTGTGTATGTGGGGGGGGGGGGGCTAAAGCCCCCCCCCCCGTCGCGGCTCAGAGGGGCCCATCTCGGGTCTGAAAGCGGCCCATCGTGGACTCAGAAAGGGCCCATTTCAGGCCTGATAAAACCCAATTTAGCCTCAGAAAGTGAGCATCTCAGGTCCAGAAAAAGGCCCATCTCAGTTCTCAGGCTCGGGAAGGGCCCATCTTAAGTCCGGAGAGCTTGGGCTAAAAAGGGGACATCTCATGTCTGGAAAGGGCCCATCTTAGGCTCTGAATGGGCCCATCTTAGGCCCATCTCAGATTTTGAAAGGGCCCATCGTGAACTCAGAAAAGGCCCATCTCAGGTTTGGAAAAGGGCCCATCTTAGGCTAGAAAAGGGCCCATCTTAGGTCTGGAAAGAGCCCATTTTAGGCTCTGAATGGGCTCATCTTAGGCTCAGAATAGGCCCATCTTAGGCTCTGAATCGGTCTATCTAATGTTTTGAAAGGGCCCATCGTGAACTCAGAAAGGGCCCATCTCAGGTCTGGAAAGGGCCCATCTTAGTCTCAGAGTGGGCCGGTCTCGGTTTGAAAGGGTCCATCGTGAATTCAGAAAGGGCCCGTCTCAGGTCTGAAAAGGGCCCATGTTAGGCTTTGAAAGTGATCAGCCTGCATCTCAGATCCGGAAAAGGCCCATCTCTGCTCTTAGGACCGGGAAGGGCCCATCTCAGATCCGGAGAGGGGGCCCATCTGAGGCTCAGAAAATGCCCATCTCAGGTCTGGAAAGGGCACATCATAGGCTGTGAATGGGTCCGTCTTAAGCTCAGAATGGGCCCATCGTAAACTCAGAAAGGGCCTGTCTCAGGTCTGGAGAGGGTCCATTTTAGTCTTTGAAAGTGAGCATCTCAGTTCCGGAAAAGACCCATGTCTGCTCTTAGGCCAGGTAAGGGCCCATCTCAGGTCCAAAGAAGGCCCGTATAATTTGGCCCTGAAAGGATTTTTGTTTAGGTCTGGGAGGAATGGGAAGGCTCCATCTTTGAGCTGGAGAAGGACCGTTTCGGTAAATTGGCCCAGAAAGGCCCAGGACTGGTTAGCGCTCATCTTACCCTTGAACTCAGACATGGCACGATTAATGATGGCTCACATGCAGACCAGAAAGGGCCCGTCTCACATCTGGAAAGGGCCCATCAAAGTCGTAGAAAGACCCTGCCCGTGTCTTGAGTCTGGGAATAGTCCAATTTAGGCCCGGAAAGGGCCCATCTCAGGTATGGAAAAGGCCAATCAGAGGTCTTGAAAGGACCCATCTTTAGACCAGAAAAGGACCATCATCGGCTCATATGCCTGATGCCTCAGAAAGCTGCCCATCTGGGATCTCGGGGGGGGGGGGAGACAAAGACCCATTTTGCTAAAAATTGGATGGAAAATGCCCCATGCCCCCGGGCCCGGCCGTAGTGGGTTACATTAACCATGCGGCGTCAGGCGTCAGCAGTGTACGGGGGACGGGGCATTTACAAAAAAAATATAAATATATACAATACAAATGAGCTGGAGCAGAACAAAAGCCTTGGTCGAATGAATCCTGGATCCACTTTTGTCATCATGATTCGTGATCCCATTGTTTTTCAGATTTGTGTGAGGAGTTTTGGTAATTGGTGGTATCCAGTGGTGGCGGAGGCAGGGGAGGGGGCAGGAGGGACAAGTTACCTCCCACCAACTCCAGCTGAATTGAACATTAACCCTTTGGCGTTGCATGAAAAGAATATACTTCCAAAAATCTACTTTACCCCCCTTCCCCCCAACTCTATGAAGAGCTTCCGCCGTCCCTGATGTTGTCGCCCCTCTGTCCCTTCCGTTGCTAGACCCCACGATATCACTAGATAATCCAGGGGGGGGGGGGGGGGGGGGGGGCAAAGCGGCAATGGCGTCGCTACTGCTCACAGACCAAATACAATTACTAGGGACACATCCAAGTACTTTAACATGGGACCATATTAAGGATGGATGAAAATTACGATTTTTTAAAATTACATTAAACACTTTTTTAATGAAAATTACAAACAAATTGATGTTGTTTTTTTGGGAGGGGGGGGGGGGCATCAACCAATGCTAAGGGCCCACTTCGGTTAGCCACCCCCCCCCCCCATCGTCGCAAAATCCTGGCTGCGCCCCTGGTTCGTTTGCAATCAGATCAGGAATTAACTCCTGATTGCAATCGTTTGCAATCAGGAATTAACTCATTCCACAGCTCTGATCAGTGGCGTCGAAACTTGTACGGACACACCATGGCATCGAACTTTTCGAGCGGGGGGAGGTAGGACGTGATATTTTTAGGGGTGTCAATACCGTGTTTAAAGGAAACTAGTCACTTTCATAATGGGATTTTTAGCGCTGAGATAGCAGTTTTGAAGGCCATGTCGAGAAATCACTTACTGCATATTCCGGTTATAAGGACTCTCCTGCTGAATATATTCGATGTTTTGTCCTGTAATTCAGCGTTGTGTTAAAAAACGTAGCGCTGTGTCGACAAGCTTCATATGTAAGCATGTGATAAAAGCAGTATTACTGGACCAGCGACGAACCCTTCGCCACTGACAATATTATCCTATTTGTGTAAGCAATGATGAGATAATCATTAAATTTGTACTTACTAATTTGATAAATACCTAATTATTTTAACCCAGTTCCTAGCTTTTACAGCTCACTTATATTCTTCTTTCGAAGCACACAATGTAGTGGACCAAGCACCATATCCTCCTGCGACATAAAGCGCTATTCTGGAACTCTAACCCTGTTCCGAGGGATATGGGGGCCGAGGACGAATATTTCAGAGGCCCGCCGAGGGATTTGAACCCCGGTCCCAGTCACAGAAAACAAATGTCTTACCACTGTGCCAGATTGCTCCCCCGAATCACACAATATCATAACCACATGCGCCATTTTCGAATTTTGCTCCATTTTCGCAATCTATGCTGAAAATGCGTGTCTATGTTATCGAAATATATTGCTTTCGTTTTTTTTTTTTGGTGGGGTATATTTGGATAATTCAGCCAAAAAAATAGCCGAAAGTGGGGCGGCTATAGCCTTCCGACCCCCTTGTTCCTACGCTTGTGATAGTTTCGCTCAGGTCAATATTGAGGTCACCAGAGGTCATCAAAGGTAAAATTTTCCAAGTTTAGGACTTCGCTCCAGAAACACCCCAAATATCTCGGGAACTATGATAGCTTGGAACAAACGGAGAAACGCAATCGAAAGCTCTTGCAAAAATGTTACCGCTTAGGCGTCCTCAAATGTTATATAAGGTCAATAGTTTAGGCTCCAGCATTCCAGGACAGATCGACAAGGGGGTAACACCATACATCTCCGATTTCGATGAAAGTCCGTTATAGGGGTTATCTGGGGCGCCAAATAGCGCTGTGCAAGTTTCAGCTCGATTGGAGTTACGACTGTTGAGTTATATCCTCCGGCATTTTCGTGAGGTCACATTGCATGACTTAGCCGATCAAACACAGTGGTGTCATTTGCATGTCTGAATCTTTATTATATCAAGAGTTATTGGCAAAACAAGTGCTGGTGACCTCAGATGACCTCATCTGACATTGCAGAGGTCACTGAGCAACAATTACACCTGGTTCATCAAGAAATCCACCAACTTAACCTTCAAGTGGCTTATATTGGAACCTGAAACCTTTGTGTGACACATAAACCGCAATAAATGCCATCATGGGATAATTAATCATTTTGTTTTGCAGGTGAAAGAGAAAACGCGTTATTGTGAGCAATTACAATTTTTAAACAGAATAGAAATACCCTTCTCCATTTTTCCCTGTACAAATATAACTTACCAAAGTATATTTTACAACTGTAAAGCAAAATTATGTTAACTGCGCTCGTGTCAAGGTCAGGTCAGGTCACCAGAGGTCACGGGTCCTTTCGTCAGAATCCACAACAAAATAAAACTGGCCTGGGATGATGTTCCTCACTTCATTGCCATTCAGAAAATGTATAGGTTTCTAGGAATTGGATAATGTGTTGTGGAGTTATTGGCTGATCGGCTAAGTCGTGGAAGGTGACCTCACGAAAATGCCGGAGGCTATAACTCGGCAACCGCCACTCCAATCGAGCTGAAACGTGCACAGAACGATTTGGCGCCCCAGATAACCCCTTAAACGGACTTATATCGAAATATGAGATGTAGGGTGTTAATTTGGTGGTTTCGCTTGTCGATCTGTCCTGGAATGCCCCAGAGGTAACCAAAGGTCATGTGGGCATGTTCTTCCCAAAAGCTGTTCGTGAATAACGTTTTACATAATAGAAGATAGGACAATCATTTTAACGCCATCGTGTTTGCCTCGTCAAGACAACCCGAACCATCCTGATGGTGACCGGATCGGGTCAAGTTCAAAATATGACCTCAGGTCAAGGTCATTTGGTGACCCAGGTTGGTCATGTTGCATATGGGGAGGCGCATCTGGACGAGATAAATACTGTGGTATCAGTCACACGTCTCTAGCTAGCACGTCTCTAGCTCTCACGTTTGTTCCTTGCATTTCCTAAAATTTCAGGAGGCACATCCAAACGCCCCCCTCCCCAGCACGGCGCGGGTTAGGTCTACTACACTGTACTTGGGTCCATGTAAAATAAAACGCGCGTGCATAAGCGTTGTCAGCGCCAGGAGGAAGCCAAATGCAGTTGAGTAAAATTACCGCCTGAGGCCATTCTTAGTTTTAACAAATCGAGCCGCCGCTGGCTCGATTTTTTTTAACGAATGGCTTCAGGACTGGAAATTTGTTATGTTTGGGCAGTGTGTAAAATACCTGCATATTATTTGTCTTTGCAGCTGCATTTCCAAGGTGCTGTTTCGACGCTAAACATCTCCCGCGCCGGGTCCTGAGGCCATTCTTTTTTTTAATCGAGCCACTGCTCGATTTTTTTTATAAGAATGGCCTCTAACCATTTATATTACGGGACTAGTGACTAACACGATAGTATTTTGTTTTGCTCCCTCGTGTATTTCGCAATATTTCGTAAACTACCGCCAATATCGTCCCCAAACTTTCAGTATCCGCTTTCACATCAAGCATCGCTCACTAAACGGCTAAACGTTTTAGCAATGACAAAGGCAAAATGTCAATGCCTCTTGCCATTTTCGCACATACTATTCTGAACTCCAGACGAAAAAGTTAACATTTCATTCCAACTGTCCTTTTGTGCGTTCAGGTTGGGGAGGGGGACAATCAATATTTTTTGTTGTTGAGCAATAAGGTCCATGAATAGAGGTAATTCGTCACGATTCGTCACGCATAGTCCATCTGAAATTAATCAGAATATAAACATTTCAGGTATCCATATCTCTAATTCTGCACCTTGCAGTAGTTCCGCAAACTTGCACGGACAGTCCGTACAAGTTTTTTTTTTGGAGGTTTGCCGACTTGTACGGACACTGTCCGTACTGTCCGTAGTGGTGGTGACGTCTATGGCTCTGATTCGTCAGATTGCTATGAACCAGAAAAGCACATTAGCCGCGTTTTCGCCGAACAAGCAGATCATGCGCGTACTCCGTTAAATAGGTTGAAATTTGCATCTCTAGCTCGGTTCCGCCCCCTCCGCGGCCGCTGATTGGATGTCTGTCCGGCGGCTGACCTCTGGGTCGGGTCGACCGGGTCAGTCAAGGTCATGCGCCACTCACCAGTCCAATGTGGCCGGAGTCTGTCGCGAGCGGTCCCGGCTCGCGGTGGTACGGGCGAGAGTGAGCAAATTGGAAGTTCTCGCATCGGATACAGGAGGTATGTGCTGACTGCTTGCTGGTTATGCATATCATGCCTCTTTAATCCTCGCCCTGGGGGGGGGGGGGGGGGGCTGACAGCCCCCCCGACGTTTTTTTTTAATTACTTTTGACACATGTAGCGCATCTTGCTTAAATTTTTAGTAGCTGAGTTTACAACACTTATACGTATGCTGTAAAAATTTAATTGAAATTGGTCAAAAACTTTGGGGAAAAATAATGTTTTAATGACGTCATGTTGGTGGAAAACTATAAATATTTGAAAAATCGTAGAAAACAGAGTTTTAAAGCAAATTGCAAACGCAATTACCAAATATACAAAATGAAATTTTCTTTAAAATGGCAATCTCGGATTTGCAAAATTTTGGGTTTTGACTCCTAAAATAAAATACAACTTTTGTTTTGGAAAAATCACCACAAAATCAAAATTTTCAAAGATGTTAAAACAACCGGAATATATGTGAGAGAACTATGCATGGACAATACCCAAACCAAATTTAAGATACGAACAAAAATTACCTTTTCTGTATTTATGAGACAAAACTGGTCTAGGAACATTCCTTTTCATTTGCATATATCAATTTCTAATTTTGAGGTTTTCTGACGAGCAAAATCGCTGTTCTGGACGTGGTCGATCCGAGGTCATTAACTTGACCTTGGAAGGTCACCCGTTGATATGAAACCTAAACATCGCATACTGTTAGATTATTCTCATGACTGACAACATGCTGGTTCTTACCGCATTGCTCCAAGTTGCCTGGTTCGGAAGTTAACAGGGGGAGGGGGCCTGTCAGGCCCCCTCCCCCTAGGGCGAAGGTGAAAAAGCTCCCGTAGGGCGAGGGTTAATGTGAATCTTTTGTATCTGACGTTGTTTAGTCAAGTTTCGATGACGCCAAACGCTGTGATCGCTTAGTCGAAAGCCGTGCTCTTAATTATATTGATATTATTTCTACAATCATTTTAGCTAAAATATCTACACAATGACAATATTGTTAACCCGCGCCGTGCCGGGGGGGGGGGGGGGGGGTGTTTAGACTAATCCCTCAGGTTTTTCGAGGATAGCGAAATAACAGTGCCGCGGCGCGCCGCCGTTTTTGGCACAGCTGTTCGGGCATCAATTGCGCAAATTATGTTTAAAAAAATACCTCTGGTCATCTCGGTCAGGTCACCAGACCAGGTCACGTGACCCCACTTCCAAAAAACTTGTGGTTGTACCGGAGTCACAGTTTTTGGATGATCGGTTTTACACTTACAGGATTTCATAAGGTCATATATATATATATATATATATATATATATATATATATATATATATATATATATATATATATATATATATATATATATATATATATATATATATATATATATATATATATATATATATATATATATATATATATATATATATATATATATATATATATATATATATATATATATATATATATATATATATATATATATATATATATATATATATATATATATATATATATATATATATATATATATATATATATATATATATATATATATATATATATATATATATATATATATATATATATATATATATATATATATATATATATATATATATATATATATATATATATATATATATATATATATATATATATATATATATATATATATATATATATATATATATATATATATATATATATATATATATATATATATATATATATATATATATATATATATATAATTTCTTTATCTTGCATTTTGTATATTAGCGACCTAAGATCCGGTCAATTTCGTGACCACCCCATTATAAGTCGATGGGGAAATATTCAAATGCTTCCTATTCCAAGGATACGTAAGCTATCAGTCTAATTCCTTCTGGATCATGTTATTATAGACCATTCTTGATGACCTAGGTGACATTTTTGTTCCGTGAACCCTACAGGGTCAGCCGAGGTCATCCGAGTTCACTAACAGTTGTATGTTAATAACTCTCGACATAATAACGATAGAGAAGCGACACCGACACCAATGTGTTTGTCTCGTCGAGGTACGTCTTCCCATATGCAGCATGGCCTACTTGGGTTACTACTTGACCTTGACCTGAGGTCAAATTTTGAAGTTGACCTAACCTGGTCAACACCTATGCGTCAAAGCGCCTTGACGAGACGAACACGATTACATCAAATTTATTGCCTTGTCATTATTAGGTGAAAAGTTATTTGTTAAAAACTGTTCTGTAAAAAATAGTTTTTTTACATTTCATGAGCTCTGGAGCTTAAACTATTGATCTGAGCTAAAATCTTAGGACACCTTGTCGATTGCAAGTTTCAATAGTTTTCCATTGCTTTTTTCCGTTTGTTTCTAGCTATCATAATTCCTGTGATACCTGGGGGTTTCTATAGCGGAGTCCTAAAATTGGGAAATTTGCATTTTGATGACCTGGTGACCTCAATATTGGCTTTAGGAAAAATATTTGGCGTATTTTCGAATGTGCTTGGCAAGAGCTTTCGAACACGCTTTTCCGAGTCTTTCTAGCCCTTTTAGTTTTCGAGTTGGATGGGGGTCTAAACACCCCCCCTCCCCGGCACGGCGAAGGTGGTGCCGGGCACCGGCACAGCGCGGGTTAAATTATATATTCGCCTGTGCACGATAGCGTAAGATAACTACAATTTGTACTTGACACGTGCAGTGGAGAGTGGTATGCCACTAACACGCAGTGGAGAGGGGGGGGAACTTTAGTGCCCCCCTCCAGGATCTCCGAAAGTATGAGAGTATGAAGTATGAGAACTATCAAACTTACAGGGTAGGTAGGTGCTGTGATGATCTACATTTTTTTTCTTTCTCGTGACCTTCGGTCAATATCTTCAAGGTCAAACGAGGTCACGAAGGTCAAGTCTAGCCAAATGTCACAATTTTGGGAATTTGACCTCTGTAACGTCACAGATCACCAGCAATGTGTTCCAAAGTTGTTTCTGGAGATCCAAATTGACATTGTCTACCGAATGGCGTTTGAAACATCCCGATCTGACGGTTGGTTCCGCAGATATCGCTTTGCCGACCTCGATTCTGGCCGCCATCTTGGAATGAAAATCCGTATAACTCAAAAATGTATGGACCGATTTTGTTTTTATGTCAAGCGATCCGCTATTGAGTTGGCGTAAAAAACGCTACCCTGCGCCGCTTCGTTTGCGAGCTATTCACGAAAAACATGGGGGGGGGGCACAAAAGTGCCCCCCCCCCCTTCCGCTGCGCGTGTTAAAAGCTGAAGTAGAGTCGTAACTACATTTCATCATCAATTAAGACGAGCGTGGTGTGGGTAAACGCGCCAGAACGCATTTTGACTGACATCGGACGCTGATACCTCCTAAACGTTTGGTGGGGTGACTGAATGGTAAAAAGGACGATTATGTGTACGGCATTTTTGTGATAAGTTTGCAGTTGGGCTAGATTCTCGCGACCTTATGTCGTTTTTTATATTAGTCATTGAATTATTACTAGTGACCGCTCCTATACGACATGATAAACCTAAGGTAGGGAAGTGATCTTGACTCGTACAAAACTAAGTGTATTATGGGTAAATAGCCTTTTTGCCAAGGGCGTAGCGACTATTGCCTTGACAGGGGCTGCGGATTCCGGAGGGGAGGGGGGGGGGGGGGGGGAGGGAGGGGCAGGGGCAGGGTGTACAACGCATACCCTGGAAATCTCGAGGGTGTGCAAAACACTTATTTTGTACACCTATAATCGATGGAGGGCACTGCTGTGACCTACATGAGATGCTGATGCCAACAGAAGGGTCTCGATGGTTACTAAAGGAGCCAGTGATGTCCAAAGGAGTCTCCGACGATTACTACATAAGGTAGGCAATTTCTCAACCACTCTTTCAAGTGGGGGGCCAACCATATGTGTTGCCCCACCACTTTTCGTCAACGAGTCAACCCAGAGTTGACACCCATCAAGACCACCAATGGCGGGGTCTAGGGGGGCTATGATCCCACGCAGGGTAGCAAAGGTCGTCCTGAGGGTCTCAGTCGGCCTGATAAGGGCTCTCGGAGGTGGTCTAGGGGACCAGGGCGGGGTCTAGGGAGCTATGATCCCACGCAGGGTAACGAAGGTCGGCCTGAGGGTCTCAGTCGGCCTGATAAGGGCTCTCGGAGGTGGTCTAGGGGACCAGGGCGGGGTCTAGGGGGGGGGGGGGGCTATGATCCCACGCAGGGTAACGAAGGTCGGCCTGAGGGTCTCAGTCGGCCTGATAAGGGCTTACGGAAGTGGTCTAGGGGACCAGGGCGGGATCTAGGGAGCTATGATCCCACGCAGGGTAACAAAGGCCGTCCTGAGGGTCTCAGTCGGCCTGATAAGGGCTCTCGGAGGTGGTCTAGGGGACCAGGGCGGGGTCTAGGGGGGCTATGATCCCACGCAGGGTAACAAAGGTCGGCCTGAGGGTCTGTCGGCCTGATAAGGGCTCTCGGTTGGCCTGAGGTAGGCACGGTCAGCTTGACGGACCCCGGTCAGTCTGAGGAGCCCTCAGTCGGATTGAGAGGGTCCTCAGTTGCCCTGAGGGACCCTCTGTCAGCCCGAGGGTCCCCTGGTTGGCCTGAGGGACTTTCTGTCTGCTAAAAGGGGCCCTGGATCGCCTTGAGGGGTCCTTAGGTCAGCTTGAAGGGCCCTTGGGCGGTCTAAGGGATCCTCTCCCGGCCTGTGGGCGCCCCTCAGTCGGCTTGAGAAGCCTTCAGTCGGCTTGAGGGGGCCTTCGGTCGGCTTGAGTTTGAGAGTCCCTTTGTCGACTTGAGGTGTCGGCTTGACGGGCCCCGGTCAGCCTGAGGGTCCCTCTGTCGGTTTGAGGGTCCCTCTGTCGGCTTGGGGGTCTTACGGTCGGCTTGAGGGACCCTCAGTCGGCTTCAGGGGCCCTCTGTCGGCTTGAGGGTTCGGCTTGACGGGCCCCGGTCAGCTTGAGGGTTTCTTCAGTCGGCATGGTGGTTCCTCTGTAGACTTGAGGGGGCCCTCAGTTGGCCCGATGGGCCCTTAGTCGGCCTTAGGGTCTTCTGGCCGGGGGCTCTCAGTCGGCCTAAGAGGGCCCCGGTCGGTCTGAAGGGCCCTCGGTCGGCCTGAATGGGCCCGCGGTCGGCCCGGGGGCCCATTGTCGGCATGGAAAGGTCCCCAGTCGGCTTGAGGGGCCCTCGGCTTGTCAGTGGTCCTCCGTCGGCTTGAGGAGCAGACGGCCTAGGGGCCCTCTATCGGCCTGAGAGGCCCTCGGTCAGCCCGAGGGGCCTTCTGTCAGCCGTGGTGGGCCTTCGATCAGCCTGCGGCTCCTGATCGGCTTTAGGGAACTCGGTCGGCCAGGGGGAGCCCTCTGTTGACTTAAAGGCCCTCCGTCGGCCCGAGGGGCCCTTGATCAGTCTGGGGAAGTCCTCGGTCGGACGCCCCCGGTCGGTCTGAAGGGCCATTGGTCGGCCTGAGGGGACCCGCGGTCGGCCCGCGGGCCCTTGATCGGCATGCGAATATCTTCTGTCGGCTTGAGGGGCCCTCTGTTTACCCGAGGGGCCCTCTATGGGCTTGAGCGGCACTTGGTCGGCTTGAGGGGGCCCTTAGTCGGCTTGGGTGGCCTTTGGTTGGCCTGAAAGGGCCCTCGGTCGGCTTGAGGGTCCATCAACAGTCTGTAGAGGATAATTCCAGGCCTGACAGGGCCCATGCCAGACCTGAGTGGGTCCCAGTCTGGTGTAGGAAGGCAACTGTCTAGGCCTGGCCTGATAGATACTGTCTAGGCCTGATATATACTGTCTAGGCCTGATGGAGCTATCAGGTCATGCTGAGGAGCCCTCAGCCGGTATGAGAGAGCCATTCGTCGGTCGGAGACGGGACTGCGGAGTCAGAGTCGGTATCGGAGTCTATTCGGGTCGGGTGTTTAAAGCCGAAGTCGGAGTCAGTCAGTTAATTTTTCCGACTCCGGCGCCCGCTGGCAGGTAAGGATAACGTATTGGCAACGTGCTTTTACCCCTTTTTAGATTCAATTTAAAAAGATAAAGAGCAAATAAAAAAGATTAAATCCAATAAATATTATAAATATATTATATAAATATATATAAAAATAGAAATATATAAATATAAATATTATATATATAAATATTATATATATATATATATATAAATATATAAATATATAAATATTATATCCAGTGCAATTTAAACTGCGGATCCTTGCAAGATCCACCTAATGAGCATACGCATGAAAATCAAATGCATTTTCTTCGCGGGAACACGTATGTCTTTTTAGGTTTCCATCACTTTAGTTGATAATTCTTTTCAATATACATATTACTTAACAATAGGTATCCACATAACGATTTCTTTTCTGTCGAGCCCGAGATAGATTGTGAGATTGTATTCGGGAACATCCACAGTAAACCTATGGCTTTTCAGAGCCCGTCGTTATGAGTGCGTATAGGCGGATAGAGAACAATGGCATGTCTCCCATTGTTCTCTATCCGCCTATACGCACTCATAAGTGCGTATAGGCGGATTAACCGAGCTGTGCAACCATAACATACGTAGCTTGTCACAGGCAAATGTCGGGCAGTCTTTCCTTACTCTTATCACAGGTCACACTTGGCTGACTTTACTGGTGGTTGCACCGGCGTACCGCCCTGGGGTCGAGGACCGTCGCCGTCAGGCCTGATGATTTACCCGTAGGCCGTCTGGACAGCGACTCCATTTACGGTGGCGGCTAGCTTCCAGTCGCCTCCGGTCCAGGAACCGCTTACATTTTATACACAAGACCTGTACATCCTTGCATCAGAGGAGACCATCTTTTACGCCCCCCCCCCCTTTTTGAGCCGGCTTTAACCCTATTCCTTGCGGGGGGATAGATTCTGCCTCCCACCGGTAGTTTTACGTTTGCCGCTCCAAAACCTTTGGACCAGCGTCTTGAAACTTTGTGACTTTTCCTATTATTGATATATGCGTGTTGTGTCAAAATTTGAACAAAATCGGCCCAGCAGAGGCGGTGCCAGGCCCTTGCTTTTGGGAGGCAATATACACTCCCCCCACTTTATATCCCCTGAATACGTCTTATGATTTTTCATTTTGGAACTTGTCTTTTGGTATATTAAAGACCTGTACATTGCAAGCTCAAAACGCTTGTTCCATGACAATCAGTGACCGCAACGACCTGTCAAAAACACCCAAAATATCCTAATTTTTCCCCCTGCCCCCTCCCATTTTTGAACAAAAAGATTTCGGGGTGTATAAATAAACATATTTGTATGACAAGTCCAATGGTGTTTGTCCCATCGAAATCGAAAGGGTGGTTCTCGACCTCTTAGGGGGGGGGGGGGGTAGAATCTGCCCCCGCAGGTTATCGTATTTCTGGCCGCCCGCAGGGAATAGGGTTAACACCACGTTTCCGAGGTTCGTTGGGTGTTTCCGACAAGTGAGATTCATCTTCAAATGACATTTCAAAGTCATCGATGGTAAATCGATGGTCTGACATTACGCCCAACATATATAATAGCCGTTTTCACGAAGGATTGATTATTGCGCTGAAAATATTCTGAAAATTTTCTGAAAAGTTTTCAAATGTTTAGGTATAAAAGTCTTAGTATACTATCCCTCGCCCTACGGGAGCTTTTTTCACCTTCGCCCTACGGGGGGAGGGGGGGGGGGGGGCTGGCAGGCCCCCCTGTTAACTTCCAAACCAAGCAACTTAGAGCAATGCGGTAAGAACCAGCATATTGCCTGTCATGAGAGAAATCTAACAGTATGCAATTTTTAGGTTTCAGGTCAACGGGTGACCTTCCAGGTCAAGTGAATGACCTCGGATTTACCACGTCCAGAACAGCGATTTTGCTCTTCAGAAAACCTCAAAATTATAAATTGATAAATGTAAATAAAAAGGCATGTTCCTAGACCAGTTTTGGCTCAGAAATACAAAAAAGGTAATTATTTGTTCGTAGCTTGTCCAAAAATGTAAAAAAAAAGTTATGAAAAAATGACGTCATCAGTTTCTTCATCATCATCATCATCATCATCATATATTTCGGATACATCCATTGCATGGTTTTTCAGTAATCGTCATTTACAGCTCAGTAAAAACACTGCATTAAAACATACTCATCGCATATCATACTCATTTCAAAGTTAAATTACATGACTTCACCTACGTTCGCTTTAAAAATTATAAAACTTGGAGAACACCTGACAGTCATCGGCAGCTGATTCCATGCCCGCGTCGCACGACACAGAAAGGAGCGCCGCGCAAACTCCGTTCTGACTCGGGCAACTTCCAGCTCTCGGTTTTGTGTCGCTCGAGTGGTGCGACAAGATACCTCGGAGCGGTCGGCCAGGAGTCGGCGGATTGACACTGGTGCGTCTGCGTCATGGATGAGCTTGTACATAATATGCAAGTCGTGCTCGGCTATAAGCGTTTCTATTCTGAGCCAACAGAGCTCTTTTAGGGCCGCTGATACTCGATCTCGGTACGCAAGGTCCATAACAATTCGGGCACCGAAGTTGACACACTTCTGAATGCGTTTTAGTTGGGTAGACGTGCATCCGCCCCACACAGCCAAACAGTAGCGTATATAGGGGAATACTAGTGCCTCCACCAGCAGCTTCTTCACATCGCGCGGTACACGACGCTGCATCCTGGCCAGAGCGATAAGCGTGCAGTAGCACCGCTGCACGACAGTCGATATGTGTTTTTCCCACGCTAACGATGCATCTATGGTGACGCCCAATATCCTGACAAACGGAGCTGGAGTGATTTCGGAATCACCGATGAGAACAGAGAATTCCGGACTGTTCTGTCGTCGTGATTTGAGGATAATCATTTCAGTTTTTGACGGGTTTATCTTTAGCCTGTTCTGAGTATACCATCTCATCGCGACATTGATTTCGATGCGCGTTTTTAAATCATGAAAGTTGCCAGGGAAATCAGATTCCGAGAACTGGACATCATCCGCATACATCACCATCTTGCCATGCGGAATGTGCTTAGGAAGCCATCACTCAGTCAAAAATAAATATATTGCTTTGAAATTTGGTATGGGTATTGCCTATACTCAGTTATCTCACACATATTCCGATTTTTCTAATATCTTTGAAAATGTTGATTTTGTTGGAATTTTTCCCAAAAAATCCGTTTTTATTTTATTTTAGGAGTCAAAAACCCAAAATTTTGCAAATCAAAGATTGTCATGTTAAAGAAAATGCCATTTTTGTATCTTTGGTGAATGGCGTTTGCAATTTGCTTTAAAACTCTGTTTTCTACAATTTTTCCAATATTTCTCATTTTTTTACCAACATGACGTCATCAAAACATTATTATCTCTCAAGCTTCTTGATTAATTTCAATTAAATTTTTACAGCCTACGTATAATTGTTGTCAACTCAGCTACCAAAAATTTCAGCAAGGTGCATTTTATGTGTCAAAAGTTATTCAAGAAAAACCTCAGGGGGGGGGGGCTGTCAGGCGTAGGGCGAGGATTATACATTTCAGGAAATGAATGACTGATTTAGGCGATATTATCATTATTCAATAGTTATGCAAACATTTATTGAGCTCGATAACAAGTTTATGATACAAAATTGACCGTTTTTTAAAGAAAACATGCGTCTAGAGTCCATTCGTTCAGTTTGACATACCAAGTTTCAGTCTGTGGAGATCGCATCACAACTGACCTATAAATACTTACCTTGCTAATTACCACCAAACTGCAATTTTATCAACATATTATACTCTTACCAACACATTACAAAATTTTGAGGGACATTCTTAGCCAAAAATCGCATGTTAAAGTTCTGTAGGTAAGGAATGGATCGTCGAAACGTTTCAGAACATTTTAAAAAGTTTTACAAAGTTTCTTACAATAATCCTTCGTGAAAACGGCTAATATGTTAAATCGATGGATTTGAAAAAGTGAATTATTATGCTAATAAATATTGCGTGTTGTATGCAACGTAACAATGTACGTGCTCTGTACTGACTACTGAGGAAATCGAAACAGACATTTTGTTTTATTTCGCCACGAGAATACCTACATTTGTTTTTCACGCGTATGCTCCTCGTGTAAATCTTCGAAGTATCCGCCGTTTTCAATTGCACTTTATCTTTGTTTTTATTGGATTTTTTTTATAATTTGCTCTTTACATTTGTTTCCTTCAATTGGATCTAAAAAGGTGTGGTCATCGATAGCGATCGATCGATCGATGGCTAGGAAAAAAAACTTATTCAAAATTTGCTTGCTGTCCTTTTTAAAACCGAAATACATGGCCAGCCGATATTTATCAGTTTCAGTTAGCTGGTAATTTGTCAATGAAATGAGCGCCAGACAATGGTCCTTAGGTCTGACAAGGGTACCCTCAGACCGATCAATAGCGATATGTGCGATGTGCATCGCAACTTCAGGGGTCCAGTGGTGTAGAGGGCCCCTGCTAGGAGTTTTGGGCGAATTGTACTATGGGAGGCCCCTGACTTGGGAGACTTGGTGACTTGGTGACATGGTGACTTTGCACATACCCCTCCTGACTTTGCACC
Organism: Chirona hameri; assembly: GCA_036785665.1. Taxonomy (NCBI): domain Eukaryota; kingdom Metazoa; phylum Arthropoda; class Thecostraca; order Balanomorpha; family Balanidae; genus Chirona; species Chirona hameri. Next base: position 38,888 of record JAXIVJ010007697.1, read on the forward strand.
CACCCGAAATTTGAATCCGCAGCCACTGTGCCTTGGTGGCGACAGCCTGTACAGCGAGCGGTACAGCGAATGGTACAGCGAATGGTACAGCGAATGGTACAGCGAATGGTACAGCTAATGGTACAGCTAATGGTACAGCTAATGGTACAGCGAATGGTACAGCGAATGGTACAGCGAATGGTACAGCGAATGGTACAGCGAATGGTACAGCGAATGGTACAGCGAATGGTACAGCGAATGGTACAGCGAATGGTACAGCGAATGGTACAGCGAATGGTACAGCTAATGGTACAGCTAATGGTACAGCGAATGGTACAGCGAATACTGTGAATGTGGTATGCTCGGATCATGGCTGTTTTACCCGGAGTGTTAAAATTATCATGACAAGTACGATGATTTGATAACCAGAGTTATAAACAATTGATATAAAAATGATAACCAGTTCTTATAAACAAAAATCGAGCCGCTGGCTCGATTTTATTTTAAGAATGGCCTCAGGACTGGAAATTTGTTGTTTGGGCAGTGTGTAAAATACTGCATATTATTTGGTTTTGCTGCTGCATTTCCGAGGCGCTATTTCGACGCTAAACATCTCCGGCGCCGGGTCCTGAGGCCATTCTTTAAAAAAATCGAGCCACGGCTCGATTAAAAAAAAAGAATGGCTTCTGGTACACTCTGGTTTAGGCCCTTCGTTTACCTTGATGTCCTGCTTAGGACATTACGATGCCTCCAAATAGTGTCGTGCTGTCCTGTTTTTATCTTTATGCCCCGGTATAGTGGCGTGTTTTGTGTATTGTATTGTGCATTGTGTATTGTGTGATGATCCCCCAGTTATAAAACAAATGAGAACAATCACCTATGCTCGAAAGTCCTGGCTATTCGCCCGCCTTGTTTTGCGAATTACCTTTGATAAAATGCCATCTTCAAAGTGTTCAATTGTATTTGTTATAAACAAATTGTGAGAACATATTACCTTGCGAAGTTTTTGCATCATCTAAGAATCGGCAGAATTGCTACTTGTATTCTCAACATTATTTGTGGGAATGAAGAATTTTCTATTTTATGTTTGAGCTGCTCGCCATATTCCACCAGCATAAATTCAAGTTTGCATTTAAGTTTCCTGTATTGTCTTAAACTTGGTGTCTGATTTTTCATGCTAAGAAAGCGGGATATCCTATGAATGGATGTTTGAGCACACCGACTCCAAAGCATTTCAGCACACCACTTGACAAAATGTCCTCTCTATTGCAGATGACGAACAGTGATGGCAAGGCTGGGGACGATAAGAGAGGTGCAGAAACCGCACCTGGGACCGAACCTGGGGTAGAACCACTGACAGAGCCCGGGACAGAGCCCGGGACAGAACCAAGGACAGAGCCTGGGATTGGACCTGGGACCGGAACAGGGATCGAACCTGGGAACGAACCAGGGATCGAACCTGGGACAGAACCAGGGAACGAACCAGTACCCGAACCAGTAACCGAACCAGTGACCGGATCTCGGAATGCACACGGGATCGAACCTGGGATCGAACCTGGGAACGAACCGGGGAACGAACCTGGGAACGAACCTGAGATCGAACCTAGGACCGGGCCCAAGATCGAACCCGGGATCGAATCAGGAACAGAAGCTGGGATCGAGCCTAGGACCGAGGCTAGGAATGGACACGGGACTGGTAACGGGCCCGGACACGGGACTAGTAACTGGCCCGGACTCGGGACCGATCACGTGCCCGATCACGAAACCGATCACGTGCCCGATCACGAGACCGATCACGTGCCCGGACACGGGCCCGATCACGGGCCCGGACACGGGACTGGTAACGGGCCCGGACACGAGACCGATCACGGGTCCGGACACGAGATCGGGTCTGGAGGCGGCACGGAAACGGCAGCCATCTGCACGCTACCGCTTCCTCAGACGACCGATTCCACAGACACCACGGACGCCGCGCATCCCTCCATTCTGAGCACCCTGCAGGAAGCGCACCTTCTCTACGAGGCCCTGCAGTCGGCAAACCTGCCCCGCTTCTCCACTCTGCTGTCTCGCTACGCCGATCAGCCTGCTGTGATCGGCAGCAGTCACGGTGATGGCTTCACCTGTCTGCAGTACGCCTGCGAGCAGCGCCTTTCTGAGTTCGTCGACCTCCTGCTGGCGGCAGGCGCGGATCCAACCGCTGCAAGTCCGGACAGTGGCCGTACGGCGCTTCACTGGGCAGCCGCGCGGGATCACAGCATCCTCCAGCAGGTCATCGACCACGCGCCGCCCTCTGCAGTGAACACGCCGGACGCGCTGCACTGCACGCCACTACACCACGCCGTCCAGGCGGACAGTCCGGCGGCGATTCGGGTGCTGCTCCACGCCGGGGCCGACGTCAGTGCGCGGGATGACCTCGGCCAGCCCCTGCTGCATTCCCTACCGGTTGACGTGCTGGAGGAGCATCTAGACGCCTGCGTCCGCGGCAAGGGCGACGTCAGCGACGCTGAGTTCGGGGTAGAGTTTGATTACGCACTGATGTGGCCGAAGTTGCCGGTCGGACAAACACAGTTCGAGACGGCGGCTGTGTTCCACATGGCTGAGAGTGATGAGCACCGGCATCTGCTACGGCACCCGCTCGTCCGGTCCTTCCTCGACATCAAGTGGTGGGCGGCGAGCGTCCTATACATATCCAACCTCGCTTATCATACGCTGTTCCTCACGCTACTGACGGTGCTGGTGTTCCTGAGAGTGGAGAGCGAAGTCTTGCGAGAGAACTTGAGTGACTTCGACAACGTGGTGAAGGGCTGCTACTGGGCGACTGTCTGCATCACAGTGCCGGTGATTGCCGCCAAGGCGGCGCAGTTCCTCGCAGCCCCCGTCCGGTTCTTCTTCCAGCGTGAGAGCGTGCTGCTGAAGGCTCCGCTGCTGGCGATGACGGCGGTCTACCTGTTGAAGGGCGCTTCCCCGGTGCTGGACACCCTGGAGCTGGACCCCCAGCTGCCTCTGTCGTCGGTGCTCGTCCTGTTCGCCTGGGTGCACTTGTTCGCCCTCCTCAGTCGGATGCCCGCCTTTGGTATCTACGCCAACATGTACATCACCGTCTTCACCCGCTTCCTGTGGTTTCTGCTCTGGTACACGGTCATCATAGCAGGGTTCGCGATTAGCATGTACATTGTGTTCAGGGACAGCAAGAACCGGAGCCGCTACAAACTGTCTACCTTGGGCCTGACGACGCTGCGCACCCTGGTGATGATCCTTGACAAGATGGACATCAACTCCCTTCCTCTGGAGCCCTGCGAGTGTGCTGCCAACGACACCACGCTCGCACCGTTCGAGCGTGGTTCGTGCCCACCGTCCGGCGACCCGACAGCCGCTCAGCTAGTGCTTGTCTTGTGCCTCTTCTTTGTGACAGTGGTGTTAACCAACCTGCTGAACGGCTTGGCCATCTCCGACACGGCCGCGCTGCGCAGCGAAGCAGTCACGTTCAGCCTGGCCTCCCGCACCCGGCGGCTGGCCTACACAGAGTCGATCCTCCTCGACGGACCTCTCCAGTTCCTCGGCACTGTGGTCCGTCCTTTTGGCGACTGCGGTGTCAGGAGCGACGCAACGCCGCTTCAGGGGCTGGCTGCGGTTGAAGACATGTGCGGACTGCGAGCAAGGCTGGCGCGGTGGTTGGGGCTGGCGCGCCGGCTGCCCGAACGTCGCCTCTGGGTGTTCCCGAACAGGGAGGGGGAGAAGACATGGCCGTCACTGCCCATCGGCTGGTGGATGGACGAGGACGTGCTAGAGAGAGCGCGTGCGCTGCTGCTGCGGAAGGGGCGGGAGAAACCGGACGTGGAGCGCCAGCTGTTCCGGATCGAGCGCCAGCTGGACAGGCAGCTGTCCGATATGGGCTGCTGAAAATCGGCCAGGCATAGACGGCAGCTGTTCCGGATCGAGCGCCAGATGGACAGGCAGCTTTCCGATATGGGCTGCTGAAAATCGGCCAGGCATAGACGGCAGCTGTTCCGGATCGAGCGCCAGATGGACAGGCAGCTTTCCGATATGGGCTGCTGAAAATCGGCCAGGCATAGACGGCAGCTGTTCCGGATCGAGCGCCAGCTGGACAGGCAGCTGTCCGATATGGGCTGCTGATAGTCGGCCAGGCAGCTGTCCGATATGGGCTGCTGATAGTCGGCCAGGCAGCTGTCCGATATGGGCTGCTGATAGTCGGCCAGGCAGCTGTCCGATATGGGCTGCTGATAGTCGGCCAGGCAGCTGTCCGATATGGGCTGCTGATAGTCGGCCAGGCAGCTGTCCGATATGGGCTGCTGATAGTCGGCCAGGCAGCTGTCCGATATGGGCTGCTGATAGTCGGCCAGGCAGCTGTCCGATATGGGCTGCTGATAGTCGGCCAGGCAGCTGTCCGATATGGGCTGCTGATAGTCGGCCAGGCAGCTGTCCGATATGGGCTGCTGATAGTCGGCCAGGCAGCTGTCCGATATGGGCTGCTGATAGTCGGCCAGGCAGCTGTCCGATATGGGCAGCTGAGAGTCGGCCAGGCATAGACGGCAGCTGTTCCGGATCGAGCGCCAGCTGGACAGGCAGCTGTCCGATATGGGCTGCTGATAGTCGGCCAGGCAGCTGTCCGATATGGGCTGCTGATAGTCGGCCAGGCAGCTGTCCTATATGGGCTGCTGATAGTCGGCCAGGCAGCTGCCCGATATGGGCTGCTGAGAGTCGGCCAGGCAGCTGTCCGATATGGGCTGCTGAGAGTCGGCCAGGCAGCTGTCCGATATGGGCTGCTGATAGTCGGCCAGGCAGCTGCCCGATATGGGCTGCTGAGAGTCGGCCAGGCAGCTGTCCGATATGGGCTGCTGATAGTCGGCCAGGCAGCTGTCCGATATGGGCTGCTGATAGTCGGCCAGGCAGCTGTCCGATATGGTCTGCTGATAGTCGGCCAGGCAGCTGTCCGATATGGGCTGCTGATAGTCGGCCAGGCAGCTGTCCGATATGGGCTGCTGAGAGTCGGCCAGGCATAGACGGCAGCTGTTCCGGATCGAGCGCCAGCTGGACAGGCAGCTGTCCGATATGGGCTGCTGAGAGTCGGCCGGCAGCTGTCCGATATGGGCTGCTGAGAGTCGGCCAGGCAGCTGTCCGATATGGGCTGCTGATAGTCGGCCAGGCAGCTGTCCGATATGGGCTGCTGAGAGTCGGCCAGGCATAGACGGCAGCTGTTCCGGATCGAGCGCCAGCTGGACAGGCAGCTGTCCGATATGGGCTGCTGAGAGTCGGCCGGCAGCTGTCCGATATGGGCTGCTGAGAGTCGGCCAGGCAGCTGTCCGATATGGGCTGCTGAGAGTCGGCTGGCAGCTGTCCGATATGGGCTGCTGAAAGTCGGCCAGGCAGCTGCCCGATATGGGCTGCTGAGAGTCGGCCAGGCAGCTGTCCGATATGGGCTGCTGAGAGTCGGCTGGCAGCTGTCCGATATGGGCTGCTGAGAGTCGGCTGGCAGCTGCCCGATATGGGCTGCTGAGAGTCGGCCGGGCAGCTGTCCGATATGGGCTGCTGAGAGTCGGCTGGCATAAACGGCAGCTGCTGAGAGCCACCAGACGTAGACGCAGGCAGGTCAACGACGTCCAGGGCCCCAACTGAATAGGCAGGACAGGCAGGTCAACGACGCATAGACAGTCAGGCCAACGACGTCCAGGGCCCAACTACATAGGCGGAGGGGTCATCTATGCCGACACTGTTCTTTGTTTTGGTAGACGCAGGCAGGTCAACGACGTCCAGGGCCCCAACTGCATAGGCGGAGGGGTCATCTATGCCGACACTGTTCTTTGGTTGGGTAGACGCAGGCAGGTCAACGACGTCCAGGGCCCCAACTGCATAGGAGGAGGGGTAATCTATGCCAACACGGTTCTTTGGTTTGTTTTTAGTCTAAACATGAACTTACCATGTGTTTCATAGCTTTTGCCTTCAGGAGTACATATCTTACATTATTTTATTGTTGCGTGCATTCCTTTTGGTTCAAGATATGGCTGTTACAAATAATTTAGTGAGTTATTTTGTGGATAACATTTACCTGCAAAAGGTTTACACACAATCGGTACCTACGATGCTTTTTAATGTAAGGATGTGTAGAATGTAGTGTGCCACTTGTATGTGTGATATGCTCATTTTTGCTAATATGTATACTTTCAATAAATGTTGTTAAGCATGTGATACATTTTTCGGAGACGGTTTGGCTGCTTCAAAGGGCCGCTAGGATGAGTAAACAAAAGAGGACATACAGGTGGGCAGGTCAGGTCAGTGGCGGTTGAAAACGTGACAGGCCACCGACCCCATTCATTCTTTGAGTCACAGTTTACTTTTATTTTACGAAAAGCCCCGACTTGTCCAGAGCACTCTTCTGGCCCGCACCTTTGTTGGGGACCGTCTGTCGCAGGGGAGCCGTCTTATCCGTAGGTTGTTGGGGACCGTCTGCCGTAGGGCAGCCGTTGTGTCCGTAGGTTGTTGGGGACCGTCTGCCGTAGGGCAGCCGTTTTATCCGTAGGTTGTTGGGGACCGTCTGCCGTAGGGCAGCCGTTGTGTCCGTAGGTTGTTGGGGACCGTCTGCCGTAGGGCAGCTGTCTTATCCGTAGGTTGTTGGGGACCGTCTGCCGTAGGGCAGCCGTCTTATCCGTAGGTTGTTGGGGACCGTCTGCCGTAGGGCAGCCGTTTTATCCGTAGGTTGTTGGGGACCGTCTGCCGTAGGGCAGCCGTTGTGTCCGTAGGTTGTTGGGGACCGTCTGTCGTAGGGCAGCCGTTGTGTCCGTAGGTTGTTGGGGACCGTCTGCCGTAGGGCAGCCGTCTTATCCGTAGGTTGTTGGGGACCGTCTGCCGTAGGGCAGCCGTTGTGTCCGTAGGTTGTTGGGGACCGTCTCCCGTAGGGCAGCCGTCTTATCCGCAGGCTGTTGGGGACCGTCTGCCGTAGGGCAGCCGTTGTGTCTGTAGGCTGTTGGGGACCGTCTGCCGTAGGGCAGCCGCTGTGTCCGTAGGTTGTTGGGGACCGTCTGCCGTAGGGCATCCGTTGTGTCCGTAGGTTGTTGGGGACCGTATGCCGTAGGTCAGCCGTCTTATCCGTAGGTTGTTGGGGACCGTCTGCCGTAGGGCAGCCGTCTTATCCGTAGGTTGTTGGGGACCGTCTGCCGTAGGGCAGCCGTTTTGTCCGTAGGTTGTTGGGGACCATCTGCCGTAGGGCAGCCGTCTTATCCGTAGGTTGTTGGGGACCGTCTGCCGTAGGGCAGCCGTTGTGTCCGTAGGTTGTTGGGGACCGTCTGCCGTAGGGCAGCCGTTGTGTCCGTAGGTTGTTGGGGACCGTCTGCCGTAGGGCAGCCGTCTTATCCGTAGGTTGTTGGGGACCGTCTGCCGTAGGGCAGCCGTCTTATCCGTAGGTTGTTGGGGACCGTCTGCCGTAGGGCAGCCGTTGTGTCCGTAGGTCTATGCTGTGTGTGCCGGACACCCATTTTGTTAGAAACTGTGTACCGTGCCAGCCATTTTACAATGGGCACTGTGATGCCCTTCTACATACGTTTTTAATTTGTATTTTAAGAAGATTGCATTGCAAGAGTCATCTATGAACTTCATACATCACCTCGTATTACAAGAAACAGGAACTGATGTCTGTATTTGTATTTGTGTTGCGTATTTGACATGCGGCAACTTCCACATCACTGTGGCTATTACAGCGCCGTCGATATGAGTGATATAATATAAATACAAACGTATAAATGATCCAGCGACATAACACAATGAGACAATAGTAAAGCGGAACACAAATTAAAGTATCAGGCCGAAAGTATAAACATATGACAATAGACAAACAGGAATTGCGCTTGAAGCTGCAGTACTTAAAGTCCAAGAATGTATGAATCCTAAGACTGGAAGAATAACTTTATCTGAAATGGCTTCAAAATCAGTTTTGGCAATACATAAATTAGATGTCTTAACACGTGATTGATTCGCCTCTTAGGAGACTAATAGGTGAAACAATCACGTGATGTGAATGAAATTTGTATGAATTTTTGAAGTGTCAATCATCCGTTGTTTTGTATGTCCCATTTTTATTGACCAACTGAAGAAGTGAATTCGAAACGCGTCTTGGACAGCAATAAATTAATATGAGGACATATGACAATAGTAAGAAATCACGGATCGGTTTTCGTCGGCCACAGGCGCGAAGCTCAACAAGCCGTGATACATTGAGAAATACATTTAAGTAAACAAATTAGGATGGCCGATGGTGATGATGAGTGACGATGACTTCGTGGTTTGGCTCGTAAATTGTTTCGGCTTCAACTTTTGCATTTTTCGCTCCCGGCTTCAAATGCACTTAAAATGGAACCACGTGCGTTTCGAAACGACATTAAAAAATCAACGCCATTTATCGCATAGCTGTTGTGAGAATCAGCAGGAAAATTCTGATTTCTTCCGAAAATGAGATATCTTGGACACCAAATATCTCTTCTGTCGCTGTAATTAAGGTCACACAAATTTCTTCACCGGATGTCTTCATTCTTAACAATCTGGAACAGCTTTTGCCGAGTTAACTGATTTAAACGACAGAGGTGTGTAGCATTACGCACTTGCGAAGGTGACACGTGCGAAGGTGACAGTTTTGACCAACAAGATGGGATTTTGTGACGAATTTCAATGAAAAGATGATCAGAGGCCAATGTCGTAAAGCAAAAAACTTGTAATTGCAAAGAATTTCTTTATTACAAATAATTTGTACACATGTTCGTAGTTTGGATTTCACTAAACATCATCATCATCATCATTATCATCATAACCAAGTTTATTAAACATAAAGTCCATGTAACATACAAAACATAAATCAGACAGGCGCAAAAGCAATGCTTAAATTAAAGCGCCAAGTCTAAATCATTAGAAAAAAAAGTTTTACTTAAACTGCGACCGCCGCCACGGACTGGAATTGGAAGTTGCCCAAGCCCCCAAGCACCTCTCCGGAGATGTGAGGAATGAACACCTTTATCGGCAACATGGTAATGGAAGTAAATATAATATAAAATGTTAGCACATGCAAAGAAAGTTGTATTAAAGATGGGCAAATCTTTTTGAACTCAACAAAAAGTTTTGAAAGTGGAGTGCCGCTGCCGAACCGTCGCCACCGCTGAGATCTGTGCCGTGGAGTAAAATATTTAACTGATGTTTTGGAGGTATGCGTCTGCAGTTTATACATAATGTGTGGGATAATCTATCGAACATGCTGTTCCGTTGATTTTCATAGTATGGACAGGTAAGAATGAAGTGGCTGACGTTTCCGTTATGGTGTCCGCATCGGCATTCTGGTGAGTCTGCTTTATGAATTGTGAATGAATGGGAATTTAGATGGGACATGTTCATTCTGAGCCGGGCGTGAAGGATGCTTCCCTTTTTTGAACCTGCAATGTAGTAGCTAGGCGGACTAGGTGCCCCCAGCTGCTGGCAAATCTGTTTTTTGAAGGTTGTGTGCGTGAGTTGCTGTGTGTCCTGTGTTAACTCGTTCCATTGTCCGATTGTTGTAGGAAAAAATGACCTCTTATATGATGATGTGTTGCTGGTGGTTGTAGTGTGTCTATTTGCGTTTCTGAGGTGTCTGTGTGTGTCTTGTGCACGGGTGCTTGGGATGATGGCTGTGATGTAGTGTGGGAGATGTTCTGCAGTGTTAAATTTGTGGTAAAGCGTCAGTCTGTGTATTCGTCGTCTTGTTGTCAGCTTATCCCACCCTAGTTCTGTGAGTAGTTTGTCAGTAGATGTCCTGAAAAGTCCACCTGTAACAAGTCTGGCAGCTCTGTTCTGTAGTGTCTCTAATTTCGTCAAGTCTTGTACTGTGACGTGACCGTCATAGATGGCGTCGCAGTAGTCAAAGTGAGGTCGGATGTATGTTTTGTAGATTTCGTCGAGAATGGGCCTTGGTATGTATTTTGCTATATTATACAGGAGATTAAGTACAATGTTTATTTTGCGGCATATGGTTTTGATGTGTTTGTGAAAACGAAGGTCTTTAGAGAAGGTTATACATACATACATTATACATACATACATATACATATATATGTGTATGATTGTCGTGAACTGGTATGGGATCACCTCCAAAGGTGAGGGCTGGTGATTGGTATTGGAGCTTGTGTGTGAATGTTTGTTGAATTGTTTTTGTTGTATTGAACGTGATAGCCCATTCTCGATCATATTTAGATATTTCGTCTAAGTCCTTTTGGAGAGAAAGTTGCGTCGTCAGTAGGTCTGTCTTTGCGTATGAAGCGTAAATAGATGTGTCGTCTGCAAAGAAAAGAATGTCATGCTGAGTTCGATTCGAGAGTCCATTTAAATAAATGAGTGCAAGTAATGGTCCTAAAACAGATCCCTGCGGACAGCCGACATTTATTGTTTGCGTCGTCGAATAGGTGTCTCGTAATTTTACTCGTTGTCGTCTGTCTTTCAAATACGATGTGAACCAGTCTAGCAGTCGTCCTGTGATACCAAATTTGTTTTTGCATTTATACAGTAGTCCTTTATGCCATATTTTGTCGAAATATTTGGATATGTCTAGGTAAGTCGCAGTAAAGTCATGTCCCAAGTCCAGTGATTTATAGAGGTTGTGCGTCAAGTACAGTAGTTGTTGTTGTGTACTGTGATGCTGTCGGTAGCCGCTTTGTTTGTCGGAGAGAAGGGAATGTTCTGTGAAGTGATCGTATACATTTATATAAACAATTTTCTCAAAAACTTTAGAAAGTGCTGAAAGAATGCTGATTGGTCGGTAGCATTTGTGATCCGATGGTGAACCTTTGTTTTTGAAAATTGGTTTGACATCTGCTTCTTTAAATTTACTCGGGAACCGTCTCTCTGTCAAAGATTTATTGAAGAGTTGCGACAGTGGTTTGGCAATCAATAAGGCAATGAGCTTGAGTAATTTAACTGGTATTCCGTCGGGTCCTGTTGATTTATTTGAATCTAGTGAATTTAGAATACGTAAGACCTCTTGTTCGGAAGTAGTTATGTTGTCTAGTGTTGGAGCTTCTGGTATGTTGCTTAGTGGGGGTTCTTGTGTCTCTGGAATGTTCAGTGTTGATTGAGCAACAAAATAATTGTTTAGTAATGACGCTTTTTCGACGTCGTCGTTGATTATATCTCCATTGTCTGTTTGAAGTGGCGGAATGTTGTCGTCTCGTGCTTGTCCTGTAATGGTGCGTAGTATTTGATGATATTTGTAAGGATTAAGTTTTTGAGACAGTAATTTTTGTACTTGATTTTGTAAATATTCGTCCTTGAGTCGTCTGTTTATTGATGTCACTAGGTTTCTTTGGTATCTCCATCTGTCCCAATTAAAGTTAGTCTGTGTCTGTTTCGCAATTTTAAATAGTCTATCACGCTTTCTGATGTTTCTTTTCAATTCGGAAGTCATCCATGGTTTTTGTTGTGGATAAATTGTTTTGCGTCTAATTGGAATTGAAGCAGTGGCGGCTTTATGTATTGCGGATACGAATAAATATGTCGCTGTGTCAATGCCATTGTTTAATATGCCCGTCCAATCAGTATTTAACAGAAGACTGGTGAGAATGGGAGCGTTCAATTTTGAGTAGTCCCAAATGACCGCATGTGTTGGCTCTGCATTTGTTGTTGGTAGCGTTGCGTCAATTTTCACGTAGACTGGGAGATGATCGAGATTCGAGAAAGACGAAAGTGTACCACTGTCTATGACTTTGTTACAGTTAGTTGTGAAAATGAGGTCTCGCAAGTTCCCGCAGTTGCTGGTGATTCTGGTGGGCTGGTTTATGATTTGCTGTAGATTTAACATGTCTGCTACGTCTTTGAGTGTGTGATCGAAAGATGTCAGGGCAGGACATCTCTATTTACTATTTACAAACTAGTTTACAAAGATATTGTTTTTAGAAATGTTTGCAATTACACATGTTCTATTTATCAAAGGTTGACGGAAGTGAATAAATGTTTGCAATTGCAAACTTGTAATTCCAGTAGGTCAGAGGTTCTGAATTTCAGAAACTGCATTGATAGTTGACGTTTTACTGTTGAGCAAGAGCGTCGCCGTAGGCCCCCCCCCCCCCCGGTCGTCAGGCTGGGGGATTGTCCCTCCCCCTAGTTTTGGAGACATAAATCCATATTTTGTTCGGAAATATTGCAGGTTTAAATATCAAAAGCATTTGGAAGAAGTATCGGTGCAATGGAAGAATGGAAGGGATCAGGACGATATTTTTACTTTTCTTGGGGCAAGTTGACAGGAATTTAAATGAAATTTCGGTAGCAGAAAAACAAACGGGCATATTATGGCGTTAATGTTCCCTATTTGTTGTTTAGGCACACTTTGTGCTTGCTGAAAGGAAACACCGGCAGATAGTTTTACGACATGAATGTTTTTGTGTGCAAGTTTTCAGTCACTTAGACCGAATAGCTGCAAAGAAATAAGCTTCTGAAAACCATGGTTACGGTCGGCCCACTCAGACGTATATTTGTCCCCTAGTTGACTGAAGACCTCGCTCCGCTCGGTAACAAAACTGTATATGCCGGGTCCTGATCTAGGAAATATATCCATTCAAAATATTCGGACTAAATTTATAACATAAAATATGCAAGCCATTTCGTTCCAGTTCTATCCAAATGCGTTCAAAGTTTGCAAGCCGAGGTAGTTTTCGGAAAACTACTTCATGCATTGCTCCAAGTACATCAGCTACTTCATCCACATCCGTTTTGGCCAGTCATCCACAAACGACTACCCCGCACGTGTCGGCGGCAGTCGCCGCGATGGTTCCGGGGCGATCTGTCCTGGTACAGTTACGGGCAGCCCGGGTCGGCCAGCATGCAGAACAGTGAGATGCGCTGAGCTTATGAAGAAGATTAAAAACCACGCCAGTGACATTGCCTTGCATCGCACCACCGACCTCCAAAAATATCTATCAAACCCCTGATCCTGATCCCCATGAACACCGATCCAGTGTCTCCCGAAAGCAAAAAGACAGTCCAGTGGCAGCTGGGTGGCGCATATAAGTTCTGATATTCACGGAATATTAAGAGAAATTTTAAGTTCAAATTACAGTATATTATGATCATGGACCGACGCAAAATTTGCCTACGAAACTGCGACCCTACATCCCCACTTACATGCCAAATTTCGCGGTTTTGACTGCAAGGTGCGCGGAGTTATTAAGCAATCGGATGACATCCGAACGGACAGACGGACAGATGGCTGCCACTTCTTATTAGTATGAAATAGCTTGCTATGTAACACAAATAACTAGGATAAGTATCCCAAACAGCGATGAGCGAATGGCCAGCCAGTGACTATCGAATATGGCGTCGTTTGAACAATATGCCATGCAGATTTCCGAGGAAGTTGTTTTTAATCTATCATCTGTTATATATTTAAATATAAAAAAGCTGGTAGTTACAAATACAAATTGCGTTCCTCAGTACAAACTATAAGGTAGAAAATGATGTTCCTTCACATTGTCGCGAACCATACTGATGGTTCAAATTTTGCACTTCGTCCCCCCCCCCACTCAAAAATCGGTGGTGACGCCCCTCCTGTTGAGGATATTTTCTTGGTGAAGTTGTTCCGTTGCCGAGGTTGTTAGGGTAATGGTTTAGTTTATACATAGGTATAGTTGACGAAAGATGTTCTTTCCCGAGTGATTTGAACAGGGATTTCTAGCTTTGAAGTCCAGTCACAGTGCACCTTACCGATAATGGTATGATGTGAGGGGTACTTCCGCGAGGAGAAACCGCATGGCGGTAGAACTGCAGCGGTCAACGATGTCTTCTGGAATGTGCAGTGAACCTGCACCCTTTACGGCGTAGGACATCGGCTAGGTTAGGTGAAAAAATGGTCGAGAAAATGCAACGATATTTCTTTTGAGAGTAGTTTTGTTGTTAAGCTCCGCCCATCCGGTGAATGGGCAAATGCTGCTTACCAATATATATATATATATATATATATATATATATATATATATATATATATATATATATATATATATATATATATATATATATATATATATATTTACGGTCAGAGTTTGCATTCCGATAAAACTTTAATCAAAATATATTTTTCACTATAACTTATTTTATTTTGAAGAACAAAATAAACCATAATGCAAATATTTGTTAACCCTCGGCCTACGGGAGCTTTTTTCACCTTCCCCCTACAGGGGTCCTAAAAAGACCCCCTGTTAACTTCCAAACCAAGCAACATAGAGCAACGCGGTAAGAACCAACATGTTGCCCGTCATGATTGGAATCTAACGGTATGCAATTTTGAGGTTTCTGGTCAACGAGTGACCTTCCAGGTCAAGTGAATGACCTCGATCGAACACGTCCGGAACAGCGATTTCGCTCTGTCAGAAAACCTCAAAATGAGAAATTGATAAATGTAAATAAAAGGCATGTTCCTAGACCAGTGTTTCTCAGAAATACAGAAAAGGTAATCATTTATTCGTATCTTGTCAAAAAAAGTCCAAAAAAGTTATAAAAAAATGACGTCTTGAATTTCTTATGCTTAGGGAGCCATCACTCAGTCAGAAATAGAGATACTTCTTTGAAATTTTGTTTGCGTATTCTCCATACTCATTTCTCTCACATATATTCCGTTTTTTCAACATCTTTGAAAATTTTGATTTTGTGGTGATTTTTCCAAAAACAAACGGTTTTTGTTCATTTTAGGGATCAAAAACCCAAAACTTTGAAAATCGGAGATCGCCATTTTAAAGAGAATTACATTTTATATCTTTTTTCAATTGCGTTTGCAATTTGCTTTAAAACTCTGTTTTCTACGATTTTTCAAACATTTGTCGTTTTTCCACCAACATGACATCAAAACATCAGTATTTCCCAAATGTCTCAACCAATTTCAATGCGATTTTTAAAGCATACGTATAATTGTTGTATACTTGGCCACTGAAAATTTAAGCAAGATGCGCCGCATTTTTACAAAGTGATGCAAGACAAAACTCGTTTGGGGGTCGTTTTAGGACCCCCGTAGGGCGAGGGTTAAAGCAAAACAAATAGCAATGCAATATTGTTTTCTTCTCATAAGCATAAGCTTTAATAGTTCTTGTTCTTTATTGCAAACTTTCTGCTTACTAACATTTTTGTTTACAAACTTCTTTACTATTGGTAATTCAGAGGTTGGCAATGTTTGTGAAATAGCTTATTGTGAGGTTTGCAATGTTTCCTTGCGTTTCTAATTGCAAACACTTGTAATTAATAACTTCTTTGTGAAATATTCCTTAGATGAGAATATAATTACTCTTCAGAAAATTTGGTGACTATGTCACTAATCGATGAAATTGGTGAAAACTAAGTATTTTTGGTGTCATGATATATTCAATCCCAGCTAAGCGAATGGTAAAGGAATTCCCTATGGTGCCAAAACTAGATGCTGAGCGCTGCAAAATCTTCCCACGAGGCAAGTGGGCCTATTCCTTCAACATTGTGACAGTCATAAAGTTCGTCAACATCGATTGTCAGAAAGGCGACAATGTGATACCTTCACCACAGCGCAATTTCCTTCAAATTTGGCTCTCATTCACAGCTCTGCCAGTCGAATGCCGATTTATGTAAACAAACAACGCACGGCCTCAGATACCGAAGCCGAGCAACGTGTGTGGTCCGGAATTATATGTATTTGTATAACATGCTTCTAGAACTGATTGCTATATTTAAGGTGCAAGTTGAAGTGTAGAAGCTTATTTACGAGAAGTTTGGTTAACCGGAGTGATAAAGGAATCTTCTCTCACATCAACATTGAGGAGCAAATTCCCAGCAACTTCAGTTGGTAAGATCATGAATTTGCCTAAGGAACATTGAGAAGAAGAGGAAAATGTCAATATATATACATATTTGCTGTTCAAAGAAATAGTATGCAGTGCTCGTGCGAGGAACATAGGTAATTACGAGCGAGCGCGAAGCGCTCACGAGTCCTCACTGAATGCCGGATTTGTCTCGCATCAGTGGCCGACCCGGCCCGACCCGACCCGACCGTTCCACTTTTCAGAAGCTTTTCAGAATCTTTGGAATCCCGCATCCGATTGACAAACAGTCTTAGCCATCTGATAACCCATTCAATCAATTATGTTATTGACATGTTTCGTCTCACGTGAGGGGTCAGCATGGCGCGTGGCACGTGCCGCGTCAGGGGTGTCAGAAACCGTTGTCCTGCTATATAGCTGAAAAACGGTTGGACCGATTAACCCGCGCGGCGCTGGGGTCTCCATCCGAACGTGCGGTGCTGGGGGTGGGGGGTGGGGGGAATTTACCCCCCCTCGTATCTTCCGAACCAATAACCGCAGTGATACGCGCAAGGCGGCGATCGAAAGCTCTCGGTGAGAAGAATCTAACGCGTGCCCGACATTATTAACATAAGGTCACATGTCAGGTCACAGTCAGGTCAAGTGTCAAAATTTAAGTATTTGGGTTTTTGGCTATACTTTCCATCCAAAGCCTTGTATTGCAACTATTATCTCACAAAGTGCTCCCAAATGTATAATGCATCTCCCGCATAAGTAAAACTGAAATTTTAAGCAAAGGTCAAGGTCAAGGTCAGGTCACAAAAGGTCACAAGTCTACGAAAGCCATGCGACACATGTTGTATGGGTTATTTTACACGTATAATTCGATAGAAGCAGCCATTTTCACAGCCTGACACCATATAATCGCCCTCAGGTCAAGGTCAGGTCACAATAAGGTCAAAATTTGAAATTGATTAATCTAAATAAACATTGCATGTTTCTAGACTAGTTTTGTCTTCAAATACAGTGCTGACATTTATTTGTCTGTATCTGGTCAGTAAAAGCCAAAAACGCAATTTTAAAAAATGACGTCATGAGTTACTTATTCTTAGAGAGCCATAAGTCAGTCAAAAATAAAGAAATTGCTTTGAAATTTGGTTTGAACATCGTTCATACTCGGCTCTCTAATATATCTTCCGTTTTTTTGAAAATCTTTAAACAAAAAACTTTTGTGGAAATTCTTCCCCAAAAATCAGTTTTTTGCATTTTGGGGGTCAAAAACCCAAAATTTTGAACATCTGAGATAGCCATGTTAAAGACAATGTTATTTGCTTTCTTTTGACGCCTTTTATTTGCGATTTGCATCAACACGCTATTTTCTACGATTTTTTTCAAACATTTAACGTTTTTTCACCAAAAATGACATGACATGACGTCACTAAAACGTCATTATCTCCTCAAAATTCTCACGAATTTCAACAAAATTGTAACACAAGATGTAAAATTGATGCACCATAAGGTACCGTAAGTTTAACTTCGATATCTGTTATAGTTTTCAAGTTATGGAGAAAATCCGGGAGGGGGGGGTAAAATTTACCCCCCAGCGCCGCGCGGGTTAAGCTGGAATTTGGTGAGTGGTTTGAGACCACACTGGCAATGTCGAGCAAGTCAAACTCTGGGTCACACTGCATGTGCACACCCCTGTTCCGTAACTCAGAAACTATCGGATTTCTACGGGCTCTCTCTTCCTTCGCCGATTAAGGCGTCTTACTGGTAAATTAATGAGGAGTTGACTATTTAACATTAAGTTTGTTAATCCCATCAATAACAATTACATTACAGCTTGGTAATTCCAACGTCAGGTCATTTCTTTCGGAGCTATCTACCAGTAAGACGCTTAAATCGGCGAAGGACAAGCGAGCCCGTATAGAACACAAAATCAGCTAAATCGTTCCAGCCGTTTCTGAGTTACGGAACAGGGGTGTACACGTGCGCACGTATAATGTGACCCAGAGTTTAACTTGCGTGACATTGCCAGTGTTGTGGTCCCAAACCACACACCAAATTTCAGCTTAATCGGTCCAGCTGTTTCTCAGCTATAGCAGGATACCGTTTTCTGACACCTTTGACGCGGCACGTGCCACGCGCCATGCTGACCCCTCACGTGAGACGAAACATGTAAATAACATAATTGATTGAATGGGGGTATAAGATGGCGAAGACCGCTTGTCAATCGATGCGGGATTCCAAAGATATAAGCTTCTGAAAAGCGTTACGGTCGGGCCGGGTCGGGCCGGGTCGGCCGCTTATATGTGAGAAATCCCGTATTCAGTGAAAACTCCAGTAAGACGCCTTAATAACGTAACCAGTAAGACGCCTTAATCGGCGAAGGACGAGCGAGCCCGTAGAAACCCGATAGCAAGGAAATTGGTCTGCTGTCATGTAAACTCCACTTACCTTTGCCTTTTTGCGCTGAAACTGATTTGCTTTATTACCGAAGGGGCGCGAAGCAGGCGCGAAGCGCCTGTGAGGTTTCTCGTCAACTTACTAGACACATTTACATTTGACCCGGCCGACCCGGCCCGACCCGGCCATACAGACGCTTTTCGGAAGCTTATCACTTTGCAACCACTGCTCAGATTGAGATTGGGTTTTACCATTGGATAGGACCATCAAGTCAATTTTGATTGTGTTATGGTGCCTTCTGATAGGGGTGGTACCACAGCGCGTGGCACCCGCAGACGTCGAAATGAACAATAATCATTCTTGATCAAAATGGCTTGATTTATCTAAGCATTCGTTTTTATACGCTGAAGCAGGCAGCACTCAGGACGTACTCCGTTTTGGCGGATTCGAGAAAGGAGGTCATGTACAATTTAATAAAACTTAACTTTTATGTTGGCATGCATGCCTGGCAATTTGTATGGGGTACTAAAAGGACTAAAAGGACTAAAGGGACTAAAAGGACTATGTGTTACTACCACGTGTGCTCCCGTACCGTTTCATATTTCAAACCTGTTTTAGCTTTACCAGTGCGCGCCCGCTCGGTCATCGCCCAAAAAGGCGTTTTACTGGTTACTGAGCGGGCGCGAAGCGCCCGTGAGGTTTCTTCAACTTACTATATAAATTTACATTTGACCCGGCCCGAACCGGCCCGAACCGGCCATATAGACGCTTTTCGGAAGCTAATAACTTTGCAACCATTGCTCCGATTGAGATCAGGTTTTCACCATTGGATAGGGCCATCAAATCCATTTTCATTTTGTCATGTTGCGTTCTGATAGGTGTGGTACCACAGCGCGTGGCACCCGCAGACGTCGAAATGAACCAAAATCATTATTGATCAAAAGTGGCTTGATTTATCTAAGCATTCGTTTCTTATACGCTGAAGCATACAGCGCCCAGGAGTCAGGACGTACTCCGTTTTGGCGGATTCGAGAAAGGAGATCATGTACAATTTAATAAAGCTTAATTTTTATGTTGGCATGCATGGAAGCCTGGCATTTTTTTATGGAGGACTAAAAAGACGAAAAGGACTATGTGTTACGTGTGCTCCCACGTGTGGTCCCACGTGTGCTCCCGTACCGTTTCATATTTGGCAATGCCACGCAAGTCAAACTCTGGGTCATCGGGTTTCTACGGGCTCGCTTGTCCTTCGCCGATTAAGGCGTCTTACTGGTGTGTATGGTATACAAGAATTAAAATGACCTTTTCGTCGTCGTAAATAAGAAGTTCAATGCAAAGTGTTGTATTAGATTAGGGTGAATTTTCGGCCACAGGCAGCGGTGTCGATTTATGAAAACGATTGGGAGGGCCGAACAGGGACGGATCCAAGAGGAGCCTATCAGCGTCATGGCTTGACACATTTTAAAGAAATTCTAGGCAACTTGTACAAAGTAAAATAGTATTTTGTAATCAATTCATAATGCAAACAGACGAAATCTCATGAGCTTTGGACTTCTGCCGGACGACCCCTCAAACCAACGTTTTTGGCCGGTCTGCATCCTCCAGAAGGCCCGAGGCCTTACTTGGAACCCTTACATAGTGGTTGACATTGACTGGGGGCAAATATCTCCCCTAACGGCTGACATTTTCGCAATAGCTCAAACACCAATAGCGACATCAACGTGAAACTTTGGTTACCTTCTCCTAAACCGATTGCACGTCTTCTGTGCACACATGAAGCAATTTTGGCCGACACTATCGAGATATAGCAAATTTAGTGACGTCACTACACACGAGTTTTAACCTCACTGAAATGAGGCCAGGTGGTAAAATGACTATCACGATCGAATTATACGTGTAAATAATCCATTGAACATGTGTTGCATGGCTTTCGTGTATTTGTTTTGTGCATAGTTACCTTTTGTGACCTGACCTTGATCGTGACCTTTGCCAAAATTCTCACTTTTGCTCATGCGGGATGTGTATTTTACCTTTAAGAGCACTTTGCGTGATAATGGTCGCAATCGAAGACTAGATGGAAAATATGGCTCATACACTCAAATACCTCGATTTTGACCTTTGAACTTACCGTAACCTGATATTTGACCTCAATTAAAAACAAATCGAGCAAGATTTAAATGCGTCTTAATGAGAGCTTACGAATGCCTTCTTACGCGTCTCGCTGCGCTCATTTGTTCGAAAGATAACCAGGGGCCAATATCCCCCACCCCAGTCAATGGCGTTCGAAATTTACGCCATGCATTGACTGGCATTACCACTGTTGCGGTATTGCCAGCATTT
>JAXIVJ010007698.1:0-59370 GCA_036785665.1 Chirona hameri
CACAGGGAAATCAGTGTTTGGAAGATATGACAATATTATGGAATGTAGGTACGGTACAGTAAACATAGCATCGCTATAAGCGAATATCATTGTATATCTCCACCAAAATAAGTAGAATTACTGAGCATGTGACATGTCCATTGAGCATCTCTATTGGCCGTTATCTCCACAAAAATAAGTATAATTACTGAGCATGTGAAATGTCCATTGAGCATCTCTATTGATCTTATCTCCACCAAAATAAGTAGAATTACTGAGCATGTGACATGTCCATTGAGCATCTCTATTGACCCTTATCTCCACCAAAATAAGTATAATTATTGAGCATGTGACATGTCCATTGAGCATCTCTATTGACCCTTATCTCCACCAAAATAAGTATAATTACTGAGCATGTGACATGTCCATTGAGCATCTCTATTGACCCTTATCTCCACCAAAATAAGTATAATTACTGAGCATGTGACATGTCCATTGAGCATCTATATTGACCCTTCTTAGGTATCAAATCATCAGATCTACCTTTGCTTTAGCTATGCATGCTAAGGATAACTTAAACTCATTGTTAGTGATTTTGACAAGAATAAAATGAAATCGCTTGAAATAGCCATTGATTCAGATTCCGATTCCACCATTTTCTAAAAATTATTGATTCCACCTGATTCTGATTCCACTTAGATACCAAAGGAATTGAATCTGATTCCGATTCCAGTGCAAACGGAATCGATTCCGATTCCGGAATCGATTCCACTGGAGTCAAGCACAAGTCTGGGTGCCACCACCACCCTTTGCGCCTCAAAGTGCCACACAACTCATCAGCAATATTGTGCAGTGTAGCATAACACAATTTATTAACAATATGAAGTACTCGGTTTAGATCACAGTACTGTATTTGCCACACTCTGGTTCAAGGCAAACATCGCAGAGCTGCTGCGATCCGACCCGTTACATTCTGGACGGGGCTGAGTTATTGCTGCACCACGGCAGATGTTGCGCTGAGCTATAAACTGGGTCAAATGCAACACGTGACGCTCCCTAACAACGCGCAGGATTCCGACGGTGGCTAGCAGCTCGTGGCCAATCGGAATCACAGGACGTAGCCATTATTGTGATGATAGAGTAGCTGCTGAAAGGCCGGGTGTACTGGCGTCGCAGCAGTTTCTAAATAATCAAATTTGTTCTCCCGTGTGGTCAGGCACGTAGCCAGGATTTCGTCCAGGGGGGGGGGGGGGGGGCGCCACGAAAGGGCCCCCTTTGCGAGCATTGAAAGGGCCCCTTCCCAAGCGCTGAAAGGCCCCCCTTCCCAAGCGTTGAAAGGGCTAAACAAAACGGATGAAAAGGCACGTTACAAGGATGGAGAATGAAGTATGACAGGAATGGCATGGGCCATACCAACTTTGGAACCAGCGACCCCAATTTTGAATCAGCTATACTAACTTCGAATATTTTTTGGGCTCAAGACTTGGAACTCTGAAGTCCATTGCGCCGCAGAGCGGCGCGAAAATTGTGAGTCTTATGCCCTGGATATGCATTCTCATCAATGCGTTGCATTGCATATGGTGCGGACCTCTAAACATGTTATTGTGCGTTTAAAAGTTCCGTAAAGAAGTGCTAAAGTGAACTATTTTGCCCAATCATATAGGAAAGTAGCAACATCACATAAATGCGCTAAGAAACAACACGATTTGTTAACCTGCATATAATATAATTTGTAACTAAATTGCACCGCAGAGCGGCGCGAAAATTTTGAGTTTTATTCCCAGGGCAACTGCATTCTTACTGTTGAAAATCCCAGGGTCCATTCAGATCGTCTAGGGGCCTCTCCGACCTTTTTAACACCCTTCTGACCTGTTCATGGACTCATCTGGGATCCATGAAAAGACATGATGTGGAGTGGGTGATGTAGATTAAATACAAAGAGGACTTCTCAACAAGAACAAGATTAAAATCGGAGCTTTCGGGTATATTGTAACACCCTTCGTCAGCGATTAACCCTATTTGTAACAGGCTCCTGGCTACCCCTATTTGTAACAGGGGGGGGGGGGGCGGATTCCGCCCCCCGGAGATCTCGAGATCTACCCGTCCGATTTTCAAAAATGAAACGGTGTTTGGTTCCTCTCAACACGATCTCAAACTGGGGCGGCGCAAGACATTTTGGAAAGTATATTATCCGCTATTATGATACTAACTAGTCAACAGTGACTATTTCACTTACAACTTCAATTGACATTGCTTACCCCCTTTTTACCCTACCTGGACTCGCCTATTATCTTATAATCGTTCGTAGAGTAGCCTGTGGTGCGTGTTTCATCCGAAAACTGCAGTATGTTATGTCATTGTACGCCCATGCCTCTTAGTTTCCTTGCAATAATATGACCCCCTTTCTTCCATTCCTGAGCGCGCCTCTGCCAAAAATGACTTTATTCCCTTTTCTGGCCTCATATGTGCATATATCATTATAAGCTAAACGTCTATTGCGCCGTTATCGCTGGCATATCGTCATCTCCATGCCAGTCACCCCCTTATCATGTTCCTGAACACGCCCCTGAAACTCTATATGTAATAAATTATGCAAATAATGGAAGTAGAAGCTATCTTTTACATCTTGATAGCTATAAATGCCCCTTACATCGATCTATTGGCTTCCCGCCAAGCATTGAATACTTCCTGGAACCCCCCCCCCCTTTTTTCAAGCCCCTGAAACCGCCTCTGCTATGCAATTTTTATGATATTTCATTAACATCAACTAATTTGCACTTGTTGCAATCGCCGTAAACCGATGTAACTCATTTATACTTGATGCAGTTAGGAAGAAACCGTGAAGATCGCATTTCCGTATTATCGCCAAATTTCGCCTCCGAACCCACCCAAAACTGGGCCCTGGAACCGCCTCTGTTCAGGTTAAGAACTCAAAATTTTGACTTCAAATGCGGTATTCAATTCTATGAAAAGTCCCAAAATTTCATGGGCCTGCTCCCAGCCGTTCTGGAGATATCTGCGAAAACATGAGGGGGGGGGGGGCGGAATCCGCCCCCTGTTACAAATAGGGTTAAGAAGCATTCGGTAACATGTCATTGCTCGTCTTTGAGACGAGCATTGACCTGTTACCGAATGCTTCTTAATCGCTGACGAAGGGTGTTGCAATTTACCCGAAAGCTCCGATTTTAATCTTTTTCTTGTGGTGTAAGTCCTCTTTGTATTTAATCTTCATCTGGGATCTCTACGTGCTTTGGGCCCTTCCGGTTTGACCAGGGACCCCTCTAACTTTCCAAGAATCCCATCTTGTGTGTCATGGGGCCCATTCAGCCTGTTCAGAGATCCTTCCGACCTGGTCAGGGCTGCTTGCTTTGTCGCCCTGCCGACATGCTCAGGGGCCCCTCCGACCTGCCCAGGGGCGCCTCCTGTCTGGCTAGGAACTCATCCGGCATGTTCATGGGCCCTTCCGACCGGCCCAAGCACCATTTCGGTCTAGCCAGGGGCCCTTCTGACTTGCCCAGGAGCCCCTCCGATCTGACCAGAGACTCTTCTGGTCGGACTGCGCTGGCTGCTTTGTCGCCCTGCCGACATGCTTAAGGGGCCCTCTGACCTGCCCTGGAGCCCTCCGTGCTGGCTAGGGGCCAATTCGGCATGTTCAGGGGCCATTCTTACCCACCCAGGGGCCCTTTCGGTGTGGTCAGGGGCCCCTCCGATCTGCACAGGGGTCCTTTGAACTTGCCAGGGGCCCTCTGGTCTCTCCAGGAATCCTCCAGCCGTCTAAGGGGCCCTTCCGACCTGGTAAGGAACTGCGCTGGCTGCTTTGTCGCCTTGCCTACATGCTCAGAGGCCCCTCTGACCTGCCCAGGGGCCCCTCTGTGCTGGCTAGGGGCCCATTTGACGTGTTCAGGGGGTCCTTTTGGTCTGGTCAGGGACCCCTCTGACATGCACAGGGCTCTTTAAAACGTCCAAGGGGCCCTCTGGGCTTTCAGAGAGGGCCCTGCTGGCCCTGAAGGGCCTCTGGAGTGTTCTAAACTCTCTAAAGACCACGCTTCGCGTGGTCTTCCGACTCTTAATTAAAGAGCCCATGATACCGCACGATGATATTTTGTCGGCGCGCGCAGCGCGCCGAAAGGAACCCCCTGGCCTCCAGGGCGGGGGGGGGGGGGGGGGCGCCCCCCACCCTTGGCTACGTGCCTGCGTGTGGTCTAGGGGTATGATGCTCGGTTCATAACTCGGTGGCAGTGGGTTCGAGGCTGGGAAGATGTACGTTGTTTGGCCCGTTTAGTTTTATTAATCCAGTTGGTACCTGGCGAGATGGCCGCCCCTGACCCCGGGAGGACCGTGTCGCCATCTATCTGCGGCACGTTAAATAAACTTTCGGACCAAATTCATTACCGGTGAACCGGGGGCGGCGGACATATGTGGACGGGTGGTGGGACCGTGGTGCAGTATTACGCAACAAGCTCGTCTTAGCGGGCACCCGGTCCTGGAGCCACCCACTCAAACTATTCGGACTTTATTATATATACAAAATGAAGATCTAAGTGCCAAAACTAAGGGAACAATAATTAATGCAAATGACAGTCCGCCATCGAATTTTTCAATACACAAAAATGTGTCGTTTGAAAACAACACAATGACGTTTCCAGTGCTTGCCTTTGCAATAGTTTGTTAATATTAACGTTGTCCTCACGTTCTTCATTATGTGTGAAACAATGACGCATATTTATTTTCACTTTAGCATATTTGTACCCAACCACGCTGTCTGCACACCGTACCTAATCATCCCGAGATCTGACTGCCGGGCTTTGTACCGGGCCGGGCTTTGTTCACCCGAGTGTCCCTCGATCCATCCCCACGCTCAGACTCACTGAACCACATCTCCGATAACAACCCTGGGCCGGCCGGTCGGCGATGCAGCCCTGCGGGCCAGCCTACCCCGCCAGGGAGCGGTAACACGTGACACGACAGGGATGGCGGGGCGCGTGCGGCCGTTGTTGCACCGTTACTTCGTGACCATCGCCTTACTTGGAACACCGTAACCGAGTGGGACCTGCGCGACACGTGCGGAACTGTCGCGGTCCGGCGCTTCTTCGGGCCGGTTGTAAAAGTGTCCGGGTGCGGGGCACCCGGGCACGAGGCCGGTACGCTTTCGATGAGATAGCGCATGTTTAGGCGAAATTGGAGGACCACACACTCAGCAATACGACAAAATGTTCGAAAAGTTTATGTGCACAGGGATGAAACATGAGGGCAAGCTCACCAGTTGTCCATTCTCTAGTAATGGCTGATTTCTATGTAATGCAGGTAATAACACATTATAATACATTCTCGTATAAGTAGGTATTTTTCCATACTTCCGCCTGGCTGGTTAGAAACAGTGTGCTAACCAGCCACTGTTTCTAACCAACCAGGCGGAAGTATGGAAAAATACCTACTACGAGAATGTATTATAATGTGTTATTATCTGCATTACATAGAAATCAGCCATTACTAGAGAATGGGCAACTGGCGAGCTTTCGGCGTCCATAGCAACGGTTAGGAAAATTGCATGGATCAATGTTTACAACCTCAGCTATTTGGAAAAGCTGACAGCGAAAAAGTCAAACTATTATATGTGGCAATATGAAAACTCAGGTAGTTTCGAAACTGCCTGATGATGCACGACTCCAGCCTCTGCGCGGTCACGTGACGAGCCCAGCTTGGTGCCGCCGGTGATCAGGCATCATCAGGCAGGCTACGAATGGTGATGCATTATTCTTGCAAGCTGTGCACCTGTAAGTCGAACATGGTCGATCTGAACAATACACGCATGATTTAACCCTATTTGTAACAGGGGGGGGGGGCGGATTCCGCCCCCCTTCTCATGTTTTTCGCAGATATCTCCCGAACGGCTGGGAGCAGGCCCATGCAATTTTGGGACTTTTCATAGAATTGAATATCGCATTTGGAGTACAAAATTTGAGTTCTTCACCTGAACGGAGGCGGTTCCAGGGCACAGTTTTGGGTGGGTTCGGAGCCGATTTTTTTGGCGATAATACGGAAATGCGATCTTCACGGTTTCTTCCTAACTGCCTCAAGTATGAAGGAGTTACATCGGTTTACGGTGATTGCAACAAGTGAAAATTAGTTGATGTTAATTAAATATCATAAAAATGGCATGGGAGAGGCGGTTTCAGGGGCTTGAAAGGGGGGGGGGGTTCCAGGAAGTATTCAATATTTGGCGGGAATCCAATAGGGCGATGTAAGGGACATTTATAGCTATCAAGATGTAAAAGATAGCTTCTGCTTCCATTATTTGCATAATTTATTACATATAGAGTTTCAGGGGCGTGTTCAGGCACATGAAAAGGGGGGTGACTGGCATGGTGATGACGATATGCCAGCGATAACGGCGCAATAGACGTTTAGCTTATAATGATATATGCACATATGAGGCCAGAAAAGGGAATAAAGTCATTTTTTTTTGCAGAGGCGCGCTCAGGAATGGAAGAAAGGGGGTCATATTATTGCAAGGAAACTAAGAGGCATGGGCGTACAATGACATAACATACTGCAGTTTTCGGATGAAACACGCACCACAGGCTACTCTACGAACGATTATAAGATAATAGGCGAGTCCAGGTAAGGTAAAAAGGGGGGTAAGCAATATTAATTGAAGTTGTAAGTGAAATAGTCACTGTTGACTAGTTAGTATCATAATAGCGGATAATATACTTATCAAAAGGTCTTGCGCCGCCCCAGTTTGGATCCTAGATACGCCTATGATGAAGTACAACATGCAAAAAGGAACTATCTACGATCAGTAACATATTTATAATGCTGAGTAGCAACTTCTCTGTGGTTAATATTTTTTCCCAATTTGACCTCCCTTTTTCACTAACCTGGTACCGTCTATGGCAACAAATATGATTTATAACTGTTTTGTCTAATGTCACAATCACATACGATTTCATTTATTAAAAAAAACATTAAAAAATTGTTTTATTACGCATTTACTTCACCCCCATATTGAGTGACCTGCACACGCCTATGATTTTCGAATTTTCCAACGTCACCGTCATATGTCAATTTCCAATTCAATCTCTATCGATTCCTATTAGTTGTGTTAAAATCGGTCGATAAACATGAAAGCTATGTTGGATCAAAAATACCACTAAAATTTGTAGTTTTTGCCCCCCTGTTGCCCCCCTATCCAAAATTTAGATTTTATTATTCAGAAATGTAGATCGCGTTGAGGGGAACCAAACACCGTTTCATTTTTGAAAATCGGACGGGTAGATCTCGAGATCTCCGGGGGGGGGGGGGGTCGGAATCCGCCCCCCCCCCCCCCCTGTTACAAATAGGGGTAGCCAGGAGCCTGTTACAAATAGGGTTAACAGGTGTCTTCGCGGATGCATCAAATAGTACAAATATCCACTTGTGTTTGTGGATAAGACAGTAGGTAGACGGCGAGTAGATGGATGCAATTTTCACCCAATCTAGGTGACATTTCAACGACGTGCAGTGTCAAGAGACGTGGTCGCTAAGGTGCATAATTAACGGGATGGGAACAAGACGGGAACGGAGCGGGACGGGAAAAAGTCAAGAACGAGACGGAAAAGGGGAACGGGAACGGGAACGGGAACGGGAACGGGAACGGGAACGGAACGGGAACGGAACGGGAACGGAACGGGAACGGAACGGGAACGGAACGGGAACGGAACGGGAACGGAACGGGAACGGAACGGGAACGGAACGGGAACGGAACGGGAACAGAACGAGAACGGAACGGGAACGGAACGGGAACGGAACGGGAACGGCACGGGAACGGAACGAGAACGGAACGGGAACGGAACGGGAACGGAACGGGAACGGAACGGGAACGGAACGGGAACAGAACGAGAACGGAACGGGAACGGAACGGGAACGGAACGGGAACGGAACGGGAACGGAACGAGAACGGAACGAGAACGGAACGAGAACGGAACGGGAACGGGAACGGGAACGGGAACGGAACGGGAACGGGAACGGGAACGGGAACGGGAACGGGAACGGGAACGGGAACGGGAACGGGAACGGGAACGGGAACGGAACGGGAACGGGAACGGGAACGGGAACGGGAACGGGAACGGGAACGGGAACGGGAACGGGAACGGAACCGGAACCGGAACCGGAACGGAACGGGAACGGAACGGGAACGGAACGGGAACGGAACGGGAACGGAACGGGAACGGAACGGGAACGGAACAGGAACGGAACGGGAACGGGAACGGAACGGGAACGGAACGGAATGGGAACGGAAACGGAAACGGAACGGAACGGGAACGGAACGGGAACGGAACGGGAACGGAACGGGAACGGAACGAGAACGGGAACGGAACGGAACGGGAACGGAACGGGAACGGAACGGGAACGGAACGGGAACGGAACGGGAACGGAACGGGAACGGAATGGTGCGCAAGCTGTATGATCCTGATCATTTGATTTCATTTTCGCAGTTACTACTTAACCCGGCAGTGACTGGGGTCTCAGCAAAGCGCCATTGACTGGGCGGGGGGGGGGGGCGTTAAACGACCCCTGGTTATCTTCCGACCCAATGATCGCAGCGAGACGCGCAAGACGGCATTCGAAAGCTCTCAATGATATTAATCAAAACCAAGCAAAAAATGTCAAAGTGAGGTAAAATATCAGGTCACGGTCAGGTCAAAGGTCAAAATCGGCGTATTTGAGTTTATGGGCCATACTTTCCATCCAAAGCCTTCGATTCCGACCGGTTTCACCCAAAGTGCTGCCAAAGGTATGATACATATCCTGCATGAGCTAAAGTGAGATTGTTGTCCAAGGTCAAGGTCAGGGTTAGTCACAAAGGGTCACTATGCTCAAAATATCTACGAAAGTCATGCAACACATGTTTTATGGGTTATATTCTACGTATAATTCGATAGTGATAGTAATTTTACCACCTGATTTTATTTATGTGAAGGAAATGTCAATTTTAGGTCAAATTCAGGTCACCAATGGTCAAAATTTTAAGTTGTTAAATCTGAATAAAAAAGCATGTTGCTAGACCAGTTTTGTCTCAGAAATACAGTGGTAGCATTTATTTGTCTGTATCTAGTCAATGAAAGCAAAAAACGCAATTACAAAATATGACGTCATGAGTTACCCATACTTTAGATGTCATAAGTCCGTGACAAATAGAGATATCAGTTTGAAATTTGGTATGGTAGTTGCCTATATATGGTTCTCTGACATATCTTCCGGTTTTTTGAATATGTTAGAAATTTGTTGATTTTGTGATAATTTCCCCACAAAAAAAAATAGTTTTTTGAGTTTTGGGGCATCAAAAACTAAAATGTTCAAAAATCCGAGATAGTAAGTTTGTAGCCGTTGCAATTTTCGATCTTTTGGCGTTTTCCGATTGCATTTTTCTTCAAATGTGGCATTTGTACGGCACGGCAAAGTTTAGTCGATTTGGGTGGAAAACTCGTGTGTAGTGACGTCACTAAATTCGCTATAACTCGAACAAAAATTTCGACGACATTTCTTCATTTTTGTACTCAAGACGTACAAATGACCTATAAGAAGGAACCCGAAGTTTCAGGTTGATAGCGCTAATGATTTTTAACTATTGCGAAGAGTCATCAGGGGGGGGGGGGGGGGGGGGGCGTTAAACGCCCCCTCCAGTCAATGGCGGGTTAACATCCCAACATTCTAACTGGTAGAATTATTATGTCATATATTCTAGCATTCACAGATTCGGGCATTTTAACATCACCACTCCTTCAGCAGATCCGCTTGTCTTCTTGGCAGACTGGGACGGTAAAATTCTCACATATTGCATGGTGTTGTTGATTGCCAACAGATTGCATGCATGTGTTTGAATGGCCAAGCATAGGTGGAATAATAATAGGTGGAATCGTACATAATTTGCAAATGTGGAAAATATTATATTAAGCGTAACTGACACAATCCAATACAAGATCGAAACACTTCTGGCGGCGCCCAGTACGCGAATAATACATTTCAATCGATACCTTTTCGTATTAAAAGGTTAACTTTTCAGGAAATATTTTTCACTGCCGGTCACATGAGCTTCAACTATTATACTATTAACTGCAGCGTCTAACCTTTCTTATTATAATTATGTAGGTGTCTGACCACGAATGGCTTCTTTCCCACCATGTGCTAAAGCGCCATCCGTTTCAGTTGACAAATGTGATTTTCTTCACATTGCCGGGGCAGCTTCGAAACGGCCTAGAGGTTTTTAAACTGCCTAGGCAGTTTACAAACTTCCTGACGCGCTGGTAAATGTCATATTAGCCGTTTTCACGAAGGATTATTGCGCTGAAAAGTTTCTGAAAGATTCTGAAAGGTTTGAAAAACTACACAACTTTTACATGCGATTTTTGGCTAGAAATGTCCCTCACAATTTTGTAATATGCCCATTTTCAATCCTTGTAACGTGCCTTCTCATCCGTTTTGTTTGGCCTTTTCAACGCTTGGGAAGGGGGCCCTTTCAACGCTCGGGAAGGGGTCCTTTCGAGGCGCCGCCCCCCCCTGGACGAAATCCTGGCTACGTGCCTGTACAGAAGGCATCATTCAACTATAATCTCTCGTTACAAATATAATTCAAATAGACAGTCTATTCTGATGCACAGTCTTGTGGAATCGTTTGAACCTCATCGTGACACTTTGGTATCGTGAAGCGAGTATCTTGCCACACCCGTCAACTTGCGTCAATTTACCAATGGTCGATGTTGTCACTGCGTCGTCGTTCGTCTTGCCACACAACATCAGTCGGCTTGCCACACGACTACATCAGCTTGCGCAAAAGCGAATGGGGTGATTTGGTGAAAGTATAAATTATAATTGAACGATGCATTGCTTTGCTTGATGCTGATGTAAAATTGCATACCTTGAGCAAATGTCACGCTCACGAAAAAGTGAGCAGAACAGTGTGCAATAACAACTTGGTAAAATTGCATTACAATGCGCTGAAATTGGTGCCTTGGAGTACCAGCTACAGATAATATCCGGAGGTCGATCTCATCATATTGTAACACCACTGAGCGCCGAGGTTCATAGGGATTGCCTGATCCGTTTTATAAATGTCTCACCCTACATCGAAAATATTGAAACCAATGAGAAACCACGCGCAAAATAATCTCTTGATGATGATGATGATGATTAGGGTTTAAGGGCCTGCAATTGCCTGACAAAAGAGTCTCTTGCCATTTGTGTTTCACATGATGCACAAGTTATGTGATGCGGCACTGTTATCGGCACGGACTTAGAATGGACAAGCGCTTTCAATCGCGCGCAATCAAATTTGGTATGCAACCAGTAATCCCGCAATACAGTTGAGCCAGACGGCACAGGCTAGTATAAATACCCTGGGTTTCCCCGAGTTAGACGGCCCAGTGTTTACCCCAGGCTAGTATAAATACCCTGGGTTTCCCCGAGTTAGATGGCACAGTCTATACCCCAGGCTAGTATAAATACACTGGGTTTCCCCGAGTTAGATGGCACAGTCTATACCCCAGGCTAGTATAAATACTCTGGGTTTTCCCGAGTTAGACGGCACAGTCTATACCCCAGGTCAGTATAAATGCCCTGGGGTTCCCCGAGTTAGACGGCACAGTCTATACCCCAGGCTAGTATAAGTACCCTGGGTTTCCCCGAGTTAGACGGCACAGTCTATACCCCAGGCTAGTACAAATACCCTGGGTTTCCCCGAGTTAGACGGCACAGTCTATACCCCAGGCTAGTATAAATACACTGGGTTTCCCCGAGTTAGACGGCACAGTCTATACCCCAGGCTAGTATAAATACCCTGGGTTTCCCCGAGTTAGACGGCACAGTCTATACCCCAGTCTAGTACAAATACCCTGGGTTTCCCCGAGTTAGACGGCACAGTCTATACCCCAGACTAGTATAAATACCCTTGGTTTCCCCGAGTTAGACGGCACAGTCTATACCCCAGGCTAGTACAAATACCCTGGGTTTCCCCGAGTTAGACGGCACAGTCTATACCCCAGGCTAGTACAAATACCCTGGGTTTCCCCGAGTTAGACGGCACAGTCTATACCCCAGGCTAGTATAAATACCCTGGGTTTCCCCGAGTTAGACGGCACAGTCTATACCCCAGGCTAGTACAAATACCCTGGGTTTCCCCGAGTTAGACGGCACAGTCTATACCCCAGGCTAGTACAAATACCCTGGGTTTCCCCGAGTTAGACGGCACAGTCCATACCCCAGGCTAGTATAAGTACCCTGGGCTTCCCCGAGTTAGACGGCACAGTCTATACCCCAGGCTAGTATAAATACCCTGGGTTTCCCCGAGTTAGACGGCACAGTCTATACCCCAGGCTAGTATAAATACCCTGGGTTTCCCCGAGTTAGACGGCACAGTCTATACCCCAGGCTAGTACAAATACCCTGGGTTTCCCCGGGTTGGTGGCGTTGTTGACCACTGCCTGACCTACAGGTGGTGACCCGGGTCTGAACAACCAGAAGACGCCAACGGCGCTGCTGCTGACGCCCGAGGCGGAGTTCAGTGCGTTCGGGTTCGCCGCACGGGATACTTACCATGACCTGGAGCCCCGGCAGGCTGCCGAATGGCTCTACTTTGACAAATTCAAACTGTCGCTGCACACAGACGCGGTGGGTAGCAGATATGTGACTGCGTGGGGTCATGGGCCGATCACTGTTATATTCATTGTGATATAATAAGGGGCTGGGTCTGGTGGTACTTTGATGATGTCGCTTAGCCTCTGGCACAGGCACGATACTGATTTATTTTGCGGTCTGCTTGACACGATTTCGATGTCAGAAGTCGTGATTACGTTAGTGCAACGTATACTATCATCGATCAAAGTTGGTTAAACAAAATATGCTCTTCTTTAAATTGTATATATCTCGTTAAAAAACTTCATAAAGACCATCAGTCCCAGGCGAGAGTGAGCGTGACGGAGCCACGGCTTTCGGCAGGATAAAAGGATCTGACCTCGCTTATAACCGGATCTGTTTCACGTCTAACTGACGCAGACACCCTCCCCCCACACCACAGAGTCTGAACCTGGACACCTTCATCCCAGCCGCCAACGGCCAGTGCATCTCGGCGCTGCTGGTGTTCGCGCATGCGTTGTCCTTCTTCCGGCGTCAGGCGCTGGACGAGCTGGACGACCTGCTGGGTCACGAGGTGCCCCCGGGGAAGATCCGCTGGGTCATCACCGTCCCTGCCATCTGGCGGCAACACGCCAAACAGTTCATGCGGCAGGCGGCGTATAAGGTGAGACAGCGATCAACTGAAAGTTGCGTTTATCAACGTTCCCACGACTTCACCACTGGGTATGAAGCAAGAAGATGTGTCTTCCACAACTGTTTGGACTATTGCGGAGCACTATTTCTACGAAGAATGCACGGGGAATCCAGAGCGGATCCAGAAGGACAAGCAATTGTTTGGGGGCAAATTCAAAAGTCTCACACAACTCTAAAACTTTCGGATTTTGATTTTATGTGCATTCAAATCTGATTAAAACAAACTGTCCTTGGTAAAAAGTTTTTTTAAATCAGGAAATGTATCAACTTTCGGGCAATAGCAGGCGTTTTGAGGGACATGGCCATTTTGGTCCCCTTGGATCCGACAGTGGGAGAAATTGATTTTACAATATAAAATGTCTTAAATTTGTTGATCTTCGTGAGACAAGCAACCCAACTGTAAAGCATTTCCTGAGTGAAATATCACTTCGTTCATGAGTCAGGTCAGTCATTGCATCTTCATTTTGAAATGTCATTCACATTAAGTAACTGCTCACGAATGGCCGAAAGCTATGTGGATCAGTGAAATCTGTAAACCTGCCTTAGGAATGGTATCGGCACATACATTCGTAAACCCCTCGTCGCTGTTCACATTACATTCGTAAACCCCTCGTCGCTGTTCCCATTACATTCGTATACCCCTCGTCGCTGTTCCCATTACATTCGTAAACCCCTCGTCGCTGTTTACGGCGTGGCTGCAGCAGCCTCTGAGCCTGTGTTCATGGCGTGGCTGCAGCAGCCTCTGCGCCTGTGTTTACGGCGTGGCTGCAGCAGCCTCTGCGCCTGTGTTCACGGTGTGGCTGCAGCAGCCTCTGAGCCTGTGTTCACGGTGTGGCTGCAGCAGCCTCTGCGCCTGTGTTTACGGCGTGGCTGCAGCAGCCTCTGAGCCTGTGTTCACGGCGTGGCTGCAGCAGCCTCTGCGCCTGTGTTCATGGCGTGGCTGCAGCAGCCTCTGCGCCTGTGTTCACGGCGTGGCTGCAGCAGCCTCTGAGCCTGTGTTCACGGTGTGGCTGCAGCAGCCTCTGCCGTGTGTTGGGCGGCGCGGTGAGCTGGAGCGGCCGTCTCGGACGGCTGGGGACAGTAATCACTGCTCGAAGGGCGCAACTGTCGCGCACCGCTGGCGGAACAGCGGCCGACTTCCGCGGCGGCGCCGCTCCGGTACTGCTGGTGTCCGGCTCGTGCGGTGTGCCCTGCAGAGACGCTGTGGTGGGGTTCATAGGTCGGGACAAGGCTGCTGAAGGATCATATGGCGTCACCGAAAACGTGATATGACACGAGGTTGCCCGATTGCCCTTGAGGTTTGTCTTTGGTTTGCTCGTCTAAGCTGCAAGTTTCTCCGGGGCTTATTGCCCTGGGTATCTGTAGTAAAACGTGTATTGATAGCACTGCGAGCCACAAACTCTCGTGGCGACGTCCACACACCGACTGCCTCGTCCCTCGCCAGAGAGGTGTCCCGCTCCCCCGGTGACCCCAAACCTTTGTCCGGGCGGCTAGCCGCCGGGCGTCTCCACCCGTCCTGAACAAACACCTCGGGCCGGCGGGCCGGTGTGCCCCTCTATCTTGTCCCCCTCCACCGCACCTGAGCCAATGCCCCGAACAGTACAAACACGTCGGACACCAGGTGCGAGGCAGACGCCGCGCCCAGTACCGAGCTCCGAGGTTAACACGCATGCACACAGCAGTATCATCCCCAGATTGGTCTACAGTGACGTCAGTGTTCCCCCATGCCCGTCTGTACTGACCTCAGCGTCACCACCAGGGTAACCTGAACTAACTTCAACGTCACTAACTTCGTCTAGGCCTGTACTGACCTCAATGTCACCCCATGTCGTCTGTACTGACCTCAGTGCCCCACCCCCCGCCGTCCCAGACCGGCCTGCACTGACTTCAGTGTCAGTCTGTACTGACTTCAGTGCCCCCCCCCCGCCGTCCCAGGCCGGCCTGCACTGACTTCAGTGTCAGTCTGTACTGACTTCATTATCACCCTGCCCCAGGCCGGCCTGTGTACCGAGGGCCGCAGGGAGGACCTGCTGATCGCGCTGGAGCCGGAGGTGGCCTCCGTCTACTGCCACAGCCTGCGACTTCACGAGCTGGTGCACGAGGGCTCCGACCGCGTCTCTGTGTACGTGCCGTCGCGCGGGGAGGAGGCGCGGACGGGGGCAGCAGTAGAGATGGTCAGAGGTGAGTGTACAAGATGCGGACGGAGACAGCAGTAGAGATGGTCAGAGGTGAGTGTACAGGATGCGGACGGAGACAGCAGAGGAGATGGTCAGAGGTGAGTGTACAGGATGCGGACGGAGACAGCAGAGGAGATGGTCAGAGGTGAGTGTACAGGATGCGGACGGAGACAGCAGAGGAGATGGTCAGAGGTGAGTGTACATGATGCGGACGGAGACAGCAGAGCAGATGGTCAGAGGTGAGTGTACAGGATGCGGACGGAGACAGCAGAGGAGATGGTCAGAGGTGAGTGTACAGGATGTGGACGGAGACAGCAGAGGAGATGGTCAGAGGTGAGTGTACAGGATGCGGACGGGGGTAGCAGTAGAGATGGTCAGAGGTGAGTGTACAGTATGCGGACGGGGGCAGCAGTAGAGATGGTCAGAGGTGAGTGTACAGGATGCGGACGGAGACAGCAGTAGAGATGGTCGGAGGTGATTGTACAGGATGTGGACGGGGAAAGCAGAGGAGATGGTCAGAGGTGAGTGTACATGATGCGGACGGAGACAGCAGAGGAGATGGTCAGAGGTGAGTGTACAGGATGCGGACGGGGGCAGCAGTAGAGATGGTCAGAGGTGAGTGTACATGATGCAGACGGAGACAGCAGAGGAGATGGTCAGAGGTGAGTGTACAGGATGCGGACGGAGACAGCAGTAGAGATTTTCAGAGGTGAGTGTACAGTATGCGGACGGGGGTAGCAGAGGAGATGGTCAGAGGTCAGTGTACAGGATGCGGACGGAGACAGCAGAGGAGATGGTCAGAGGTGAGTGTACAGGATGCGGACGGGGGCAGCAGTAGAGATGGTCAGAGGTGAGTGTACAGGATGCAGACGAAGACAGCAGAGGAGATGGTCAGAGGTGAGTGTACAGGATGCGGACGGAGACAGCAGAGGAGATGGTCAGAGGTGAGTGTACAGGATGCGGACGGAGACAGCAGAGCAGATGGTCAGAGGTGAGTGTACAGGATGCGGACGGAGACAGCAGAGGAGATGGTCAGAAGTGAGTGTACAGGATGCGGACGGAGACAGCAGAGGAGATGGTCAGAGGTGAGTGTACAGGATGCGGAAGGGGGCAGCAGTAGAGATGGTCAGAGGTGAGGGCACAGGATGCAGACTGGAACATCAGAGGAGATGGTCAGAGGTGAGTGTACAGGAACCGGACGGAGACAGCAGAGCAGATGGTCAGAGGTGAGTGTACAGGATGCGGACGGAGACAGCAGTAGAGATGGTCAGAGGTGAGTGTACAGGATGCGGACGGGGACAGCAGAGGAGAAGGTCAGAGGTGAGTGTACAGGATGCGGACGGGGGCAGCAGTAGAGATGGTCAGAGGTGAGTGAACAGGATGCGGATGGAGACAGCAGAGGAGATGGTCAGAGGTGAGTGTACAGGATGCGGACGGAGACAGCAGAGGAGATGGTCAGAGGTGAGTGTACAGGATGCGGACGGAGACAGCAGAGGAGATGGTCAGAGGTGAGTGTACATAATGCGGACGGAGACAGCGGAGGAGATGGTCGAGGTGAGTGTACAGGATGCGAACGGAGACAGCAGAGGAGATGGTCAGAGGTGAGTGTACAGGATGCGGACGGGGACAGCAGAGGAGATGGTCAGAGGTGAGTGTACAGGATGCGGACGGGGACAGCAGAGGAGATGGTCAGAGGTGAGTGTACATGATGCGGACGGGGGCAGCAGAGGAGATGGTCAGAGGTGAGTGTACAGGATGCGGACGGAGACAGCAGAGGAGATGGTCAGAGGTGAGTGTACAGGATGCGGAAGGGGAAAGCAGAGGAGATGGTCAGAGGTGAGTGAACAGGATGCGGACGGGGGCAGCAGTAGAGATGGTCAGAGGTGAGTGTACAGGATGTGGACGGGGTCAGCAGAGGAGATGGTCAGAGGTGAGTGTACAGGATGCGGACGGAGACAGCAGTAGAGATGATCAGAGGTGAGTGTACAGGATGCGGACGGAGACAGCAGAGGAGATGGTCAGAGGTGAGTGTACACGATGCGGACGGGGGCAGCAGTAGAGATGGTCAGAGGTGAGTGTACAGGATACGGACGGGGACAGCAGAGGAGATGGTCAGAGGTGAGTGTACAGGATGTGGACGGAGACAGCAGAGGAGATGGTCAGAGGTGAGTGTACAGGATGCGGACGGAGAGAGCAGTGGAGATAGTCAGAGGTGAGTGTACAGGATGCGGACGGAGAGATCAGAGGAGATGGTCAGAGGTGAGTGTACAGGATGCGGACGGGGGTAGCAGAGGAGATGGTCAGAGGTGAGTGTACAGGATGCGGACGGAGAGATCAGAGGAGATGGTCAGAGGTGAGTGTACAGGATGCGGACTGGCGGCCTCTGCGGGGAGAAACGGGAATGTGGGGTAGGATCTTGAATGATTGGGTGTTATTTGGCCTGCAAAAGACCGGTACATGGTGTTCTGATGCATATGCAGCATAAGACATGAAGCTTTTGATTTATCGTAGCGTGTAGCAAGTATATGTTTGAAAAGTTGGCAAAATCCCAAAAGCTGGCGACGTTATGTACCGAAGGCATGAGTTGCAGCAGTTGACACGTGACACGGCGTAAAGGTCGATTAGTGAGCTCACTCACTGTAACATTTATAGTCAGCAATAAACACGTGCGCAGTTCCCGGACAAAATACCTTTGTTATATGATGTATACGACCTACGAGTGGAACAACCACAGACAAATTACATTACGACTCACATATTGTATAACTTCCTACAGCGCAAGTCAACCAGCGCATGCCAGCACATGCCGTAATATTATATAATTATGCCAGCATGCCATAGCAGCAGCACATTCCATATTATTATGCCATATTATTATATGTATATATAAGCACATGCCATATTATTGCATCATATAGATATGAGATCTCTGGTTTCAAAGATCTCTGAAAGACATTGCGCTTGAAGTGACTCGGTCTCTGCATCACTGCTTTCTTGTATCTTTAACCAACAGTGGAGTGGAAAGAAACTTTGATAGTATCTTTGATCACGCACCGCGGATTAAACATCGACTTCCGATTCGGCAGTCATGTACGAGCGCCCTTAGTTTCCAGGTTGTATCTATGTTATCTTTGCTTTCGACAGGTACACGATACCTGGTGGTGGACTGCGGCGGAGGTACGGTCGACATCACGGTACACGAGGTTCTCGACTCAGAGCATCGTAGGCTCAAGGAGGTGTACAAAGCCAGCGGAGGGCCCTACGGA
This sequence comes from Chirona hameri, assembly GCA_036785665.1. NCBI lineage: Eukaryota > Metazoa > Arthropoda > Thecostraca > Balanomorpha > Balanidae > Chirona > Chirona hameri. Next base: position 18,725 of record JAXIVJ010007698.1, read on the forward strand.
AGCGTTGGTTAGTACCAAACAAGCTCGGATAACCCCAGTGTTCGAGGTTCGCAATGCTGTTGGCAAGTATGCGAATTTGTGAAAGCTTGCTTGGCGATTAACATATAGCAATGTGTTAATCGGAAACGCCGCTTATCCGATTTTAGAATCTATCGTAAAATTTTCGTTTTTTTACTCTTACACGCCAAAATAATTACATTCACACACTTTTGTCTTAGATATGAAGCACATTATCACCGAAGTAGATCAGTAAACATTCCAATAATTGTCAACCATATTTTTAAAATACATTTGGTTGCGAACCTTTTGAATGGACGGATTTCCGAGGTCAGGAGTTTTCAGAACCCGCGCTAAGCAGAGCTTGTTGCGCGGGCCCTGGCCCCTACCGTCCGATCGGGCAATTCCTGTTGGCCGGCAGAATTTAGAGGCGTAAGATTTACGTGCCCGACATACCTGGACACGGCTCACCCCGCCCTCTGACGTCATCTGACCTTGAGAGCGACCGCTGCCACCGGCCACAGGCCATCCTCAGTCAGGGGCAAATGAGAGCGCCGAAGCGACTCGAACCCGGCCTGCCACACCGGATGGGGTCAAAAGCCCAGCGCCCTCTCGACTGAGCTACAGGGGCGGACATATGATTAACTAGTTTAATTTTCTCTACGTACACGCTATTTATTTTCAAACTTGAACTAATTACGTTTCAGCACAAACAGCGCATCTGAAGTCCCACCCAACCCATCTGACCCGTCACGCCGTCGCCGCCTCCGTTCCAGGCGTGGACATGCAGTTCGAGAGTCTTCTGTGCGACATATTCGGCGCAGAGTTCGTCTCGGGCTTCCGCTCCCGGCGTCCTGCGGCCTGGATCGACCTGATGGTGGCGTTCGAGGCGAGGAAGCGGGCCGTGTCACCCGACAAGACGTCCCCGTTCAACGTGGCCCTGCCCTTCGCCTTCATCAGCGAGTTCAAGAAGGCCCGCGGCAAAAAGGTGGACAGAACGGGCGACGGGGAGGGACGGGGGTCACTGCCAGTCAGTGGTTCTCAGCGTCAAGGGTACGGTTACCCCCTTTTATGACCAGAAGAGTTGCTACCCCCTCCCCCCATTGAGCAGATCTCATTGCGCGTTCTCGGCTTCAGGCTATGCGGTACAGCATACCTTCAGGCGTTCACTCCTAGTGCCATCTAGGGACAATAATATAGGTAGACATGTGTGCTGTTGCTCTTAGTCTAAGGTCTAAGGCAGTGGCTTCCAGCGTATAACGACACGTAAACCATAACACATAGCTGAGCAGCATAATTTATAATTAATCGGCTTTGACGCTCCGTTTGCGATAATGTGGTGACAGTGAAAAAGAAACTGGGATTAGATGGAGATACGTACATATTGGGCTGCCACCCCCTATGTACGCTTTTTCCGAAAGGCTTGCTCCTTAAAGGAAACAGCTCACCTTTAACACGCGCAGTGGAGGGAGGGGGGACTTTGGTTCCTGGGGTTTTGAGTTGAGATAGCCAAGTTGTAGTCCATGCTCGAAAATGGGCTTGAGAAGCTTTCACATCTTCATAGAAACCCCTTAATTAATGCAAATTGGCTTACCGGAGTCCTAGAAACCGGGACGAGTATCAGTCGTGGGCTCCCATCGCTGATTGACTGATTTTACGCATGATTATGACGTATGGCTTGGGGAATAAGTATTATAAACATTGAAATATATAGTGCTGGACAAGAACATGCTGTTTCAGTACCTTATTTGCTTCATTGCACGAATGAACTTCGAGAGATATACCGCTAAAATCGTCTATAAACATTTTTCTCAGCAATATTCTGAGGGAAATTATACGTCACGAACGTGCAGATGTCCTGATGTCGCATTAATTCACCCCATTCAGAGGAAAACATCTGAATTGGAACCAAATAACTGACATTATAATTTGCTTTTCCACGTTCATATATATTTGTATGGCTTACTAGTAACATCATAATTCATTTCTAGCTTCTCTCAATCATTTCTGACATTTTTTTGAAAGGTGGACTGCTTACTTTAAGTGGTACTCGTGTTTTGATTCTCATGAGCTAACGGGATTTTCAAAAGGCGCTCCAGCCAGGGGCCGAGTTTCCTATACACTTGGTGGGGCGGGCGCCCCACCAACATTGGTTTTTGCCCCACCAACATTGATTTTTGCCCAACTGTAGCGTTGGGGAATGACAGGGGGGTCATAGTGGTAGAGAGAGTGGGAGGGTATGATAGGGAACAAGGAGCTGGGCCGGGTTCCGCTCCACTCTTGCGTGTGGGGGGAGGGGTACGTTGTAGAGTGGGATAGCAGTGGAGGGATACATTGTAGGGAGAGGGGAATGGAGAAGAAGGTAGAAGGAGGGATAGGGGTAAAGGAGGGTAGGTGAAAGCAAGAGGAGGGGGTTTTAAGAGAAAAGAGAACTCCTCCTGCTGTAGTGGGAACTAGCTGATCCCTCTGGCTGTAATGGGAAACTGGTGATCCCTCTTGTCCTCTTCGTCAGCTCGACCTGCAGTGACCTGCAGTGACTTGCAGTGACCTGCAGTGACCTGCAGTGACCTGCAGTGACCTGCAGTGACTGACCTGCAGTGACCTGCAGTGACCTGCAGTGACCTGCAGTGACCTGCAGTGACCTGCAGTGACCTGCAGTGACCTGCAGTGACCTGCAGTGACCTGCAGTGACCTGCAGTGACCTGCAGTGACCTGCAGTGACCTGCAGTGACCTGCAGTGACCTGCAGTGACCTGCAGTGACCTGCAGTGACCTGAAGTGACCTGCAGTGACCTGCAGTGACCTGCAGTGACAGGCAGTGACCTGCAGTGACATGCAGTGACCTGCAGTGACCTGCAGTGACCTGTCCGGCTCGTAGGTCCACTAGAAGTGATGAGAGATGTAGAAACTGATGTCGAGATGTAGATGTAGCATAGCGTAGATGTAGAGACAGATGTCTTGATGTAGGTATAGCGTAGCGTAGCAAGATCCCCTTCCGCGTACAAAACATCTGATGGTGGTAGATGCTTTTACATTTTGAGAGACTGATCATTCTGGTCCATCGTATAGGCTGGTTCACCAACATGCCATTTCACTGCTCGAGGACGGGAGGCAGGGTCTCGCCCATGAGGGTGAGGACGATACAACGGGAAGGTGTAGGATTGGCGTCGGATGTGACGCCCTGGTGACCATTGCTAACCTTCGTGATTCAGATCTTTCTTTAAAATCTTCAGTCGATTCGTAAGTTAGGTCATCCGTCCAGTTATCCCTCCCCATTTAACACCTGCTTAACTCCAAAACCTAATCGCCCACTTGTCGTATGCCAGCGTTGCTACGTTTTACTTACCTTCGAGTAATGATCCGTCCGGCTGTCCTGACTGAGTTTGCACCACTCCTACTGGGTCTTAACCTAAGAATTATCCTTCGTCATCCTCACTGCCACTCTCTCAGCTACAGAAATTCCGCTTTCATACGCCTCATAGTGATTTGTGCACCCCCAAAATTCCCTCCCAGTAGTGTCGGATGCCAGCTGGATGAGTGACTCCCAGATAGGATAAATGTCCTCATCAATACGAAATCCTAGTAGCACTCCGCTGAACGACAGCATTGCTGCGTGGGCCGCCCAGAATATATGTATTCAATGTAATCCGTCCGATTCCTACTTTAAAAGGGAGCTAGTTTATCCATAGGACTTATATGAAACACCGACTACGCTTTACTGCCCGTCTTATCCTCTCTGTCCGGGAGAGGCTCCTATACCTACTGTCCGGGCCTCCGACCTGGGCTCCGCCGGACCTGGGTCCTCTATCCGGGCCCACCACCTTACCTTGGGGTCCGCCGGACCTCTGACCTCCATCCGGGCCACGACCTGGCTCCGCCGGACCAACTTTCTAAGTTAACATCGACCGGCATCGACGGCGAGCTACGCGGATGTCCTTGCCTATATACCGACTGCGGGCGCCCGGGAATCTCTAGAGGAGATCTTCCCGTCTAACCTAGAGTGACTTCTGAGGCACGTCCGGCCTCCTCCTCCCTCTTATCCTTCCTCCCTCGCCCTCCTTTTTCTGCGCCAACCTATCATCCTCTGACATTTGGCACCCGCAGTCTCGGACTTACTAATTGTAACCTCCCTGTGATATGCGGCCAGCCGATATCACTTGGACTGGGCATAATTTTCCACGAGCACTTTCATTCACATGTTTCGCCACGCTGATAGATTTTCGATTCAAGGATCGGGCACACAAGCCGTCATGCCTCTCCTCCAAGCTCCGATACTATTTAATCTCTGTCCTGTCCTGTCCTGACCCACTGTTGCAGGGATCACACCTCCCTGTCCTGTCCTGTCCCACTGTTGCAGGGATCACACCTCCCTGTCCTGTCCTGTCCTGACCCACTGTTGCAGGGATCACACCTCCCTGTCCTGTCCTGTCCCACTGTTGCAGGGATCACACCTCCCTGTCCTGTCCTGTCCTGTCCTGACCCACTGTTGCAGGGATCACACCTCCCTGTCCTGTCCTGACCCACTGTTGCAGGGATCACACCTCCCTGTCCTGTCCTGTCCCACTGTTGCAGGGATCACACCTCCCTGTCCTGTCCTGTCCCACTGTTGCAGGGATCACACCTCCCTGTCCTGTCCTGTCCTGTCCTGACCCACTGTTGCAGGGATCACACCTCCCTGTCCTGTCCCACTGTTGCAGGAATCACACCTCCCTGTCCTGTCCTATCCCACTGTTGCAGGGATCACACCTCTCTGTCCTGTCCCACCGTTGCAGGGATCACACCTCCCTGTCCTGTCCTGTCCCACTGTTGCAGGGATCAAACCTCCCAGCACTGTCCTGACCCATTGTTGCAGGGATCAAACCTCCCAGCACTGTCCTGACCCATTGTTGCAGGGATCACACCTCCCTGGCATGTCCTGACCCATTGTTGCAGGGATCACACCTCCCTGGCCTGTCCTGACCCATTGTTGCAGGGATCACACCTCCCTGGCCTGTCCTGACCCATTGTTGCCGGGATCACACCTCCCTGTCCTGTCCTGTCCCACTGTTGCAGGGATCAAACCTCCCAGCACTGTCCTGACCCATTGTTGCAGGGATCAAACCTCCCAGCACTGTCCTGACCCATTGTTGCAGGGATCACACCTCCCTGGCCTGTCCTGACCCATTGTTGCAGGGATCACACCTCCCTGGCCTGTCCTGACCACTGTTGCAGGAATGACACCTCCCTGTCCTGTCCATGTCCTTCTAGCTATCCTATTACGAAATCAATATCAGCGACGTTTCTCCAACTATGACTGAGTACTAACCGCTTTACCAGTTCTCTATCGGGGACGTAAATTATATGACCCTTAGGTAATTTCCTACATGGGAAACGTTGTCCAAAAAGAATCGCAACCAGAGATAACGTGCATATATCACAAATGACCCATTTCAATAAGCATCAGCTAGTAATCTTCTAAATATCACTTTTAAACTTCAATATAATCGGCAGTGCACCATCGTCAGAATAGATTCAAATAATTTAACGCTGTTTATAGTTGGCTAATAATAAGGCTTAAGTTACCACTTGGACTGTCAATATACAGGACATCTAACATTACAGTTGTACCATGACGTTAACAAAGGGAAGGCGTCGGCTGTAATGTCGTAAATCGTGAGCTGCTGGCTGAAGGTGTATTTTTAACAAACGGTTAGGAGACTCACAATATTAAGAAAGTTAATTTGACTGTTATACTTATCATCCACTGACTCGCAAGTATACGTCTGTTGCAGGTTGCTGCGCCCTTAGAACCTTTTACGGGCTGAACTAGTTATGGTTTGATCGATAATTCCAAAGAAGGTAATATAGACAGGGATTTAACGTTAACCACTCCGGATCAGCGGCACGAGTTTATCAGCGACAGAAACGAGGTCGCATTGACGGCTAAGGAAATCGCATTTCTCATACACCGTCCTTAAACAATCGTCGGTAGGAAGCGATGCTGGACCAATAGCTAATAGCGCATCGCCGATTATACATACGTAATCTTAGACAGACAATCCCCTGGCGGTAACTTACCAGTCTCCGATTTGTGTTGTCCCGCTCAACATAGAGCACACCTCTAAGAGACAGAATGAACCGATACTTTATAACCAATCGATGCCGTCTCAGTGATATGGTCCTTACATTTGTTATCCTTACCTGCCAAGCTAGAATGACGAGTCTCTACCCAACCTCACTAATACTTTGTCTGGTAGTTGGGTTACCTGGCGTTTTAACCGTTCAGCGAAAGTTACCATTCCGTGATTCGAAATCGTCCACAACTCTGATACATAACGTTAAATTTACTGAAGCGGAAACGTACTTAATCATTAAACTCTGGCTTCTGGCTAAGTATTGTGAGCAAGACGAGAACGAATTAATCGAACCATTCAAACAATAATCGAAACATATCCTACTTATCTGCGGCTATACTGGCTTAATTCCTGCCTTACCTCATGCTGTCGGAGAACCGTATCGCTGTGTACATTTCCTTCTTTCAACGACCCTCTCGACTCCATCATGTCTCCTTTCCCACGTAAAATGTTACACAAATTTACAATGTTTATTTTAACTCAGCAACTAAACAAACGGTAGCGCAGTAAATAATCGTTTTTGGTACGTCCCAATCAATTTACATGTTCAACCAATGATTCATTTGAATCTCCGCCTAATATCACCAAAACCAGAACAGAACCGAATAATTGACTCGCTCAATCTCTAGTTTAAAATACTAACTAAAACCGCTCGTATTTACATGCGCCAATGCGCTAGGGCTTACGCCATGACCTCCTGCAACGCAGCGTGCTGGATTCCAAAGTACTACGGTCGCCTGGCATCACACCTCTAGTACAGCATCGGCTACACATACATTTTCCCTGCCTTCCTAGGTCAAAAGTAGCGAGTCTGGACAGATGACCCAAATTACGTAAAATATCCCACTTAGTCCCTTATTGCTTAAATTTTGTAGTCACCGGACCTGGGCAGAATTTCGGGTAGGATCGGAGAGGATGAGCAGCTTCGTGACTTACTGTGATCTGCCGTCGTCGGCTCAGTTCTTGCCGTCTTCCTCTCTCTGCGGCTGTCACCTCTGCTGTCTGCTGTCTTGTCTCCGCTGTCAACCCTGCCACGGCGGACGGCTGCCGCCGCCGCGCCGCGGGCAGCGCGCGTGCTGGGGTCCCGAAGTCGACTGCCTCCGCTGCTGTCCGCTGCTGTCCGCTGTCTACCCTGCCACGGCGGACGGCTGCCGCCGCCGCGCCGCGGGCAGCGCGCGTGCTGAGGTCCCGAAGTCGACTGCTCCGGCCCGTGCGTCCGCTGCTCTCCGCTCCCCTTCCGCCGTCAACCCTGCCACGGCGGACGGCTGCCGCCGCCGCGCCGCGGGCAGCGCGCGTGCTGAGGTCCCGAAGTCGACTGCTCCTGCTGCGCTGCGAAGTCGACTGCTCCCGAAGTCGACTGCTCCGCGCGTGCTGAGGTCCCGAAGTGCGTCCGTTCCTGTCTGTGCGACGTTGCCTCTTTTTATACTCCGACCCGGCGGTGTCTTGCTCTGGGTGTGGCACACCCCCGTCTTCTGATTGGCCGATTCTTGCCGTCGACAATTTTGCATTTCTAGTGTATAGAACTTCTTCAAACTTCTTAATGACCTTTCTTACTTAATTTTGTTCATAATATAATTGCTTCAAGTAGTGCATATTTCTTCCACTTCCTTGTTTGCTTGCTACCTATGGCCACGCCCTTTGCTTCGTTACTGCCATGTGTCTGGTGCCTGGTGCAAATATCGTTATATAAGTTTGATAAGAGGACTATGGCATCTTTATATAACCAGATAATTTTGGTTTCTTGATAATGCATCTTGCTGATAAAATAGTATTCTTCAATAATCGATCAGGTATTCCTTTCAGTCATTGTATTCCAGTTATTACGTCGTAGTATCGTTTTTAGATGACTTTCTTTTCATCCCTTTATTTTTCCTGCATGAAATGTTCGCCTTCTTTAGCTTAACGAAACTCTTGACATGCTTAATTTTGTATCATTGCTTGGAGCTACGTTCAAGTTCAGTAATTTGTAATGCTGCATTAACAATAATTAAATATATATATATATATATATATATATATATATATATATATATATATATATATATATATATATATATATATATATATATATATATATACCGGCGTCGATCGTATTTCTATTTTTATCCTTACTTGCAATTAGCTCTTCGCCCTTGTGATAATATCAATTCTTCTTTTTAGACAATACTTCTGATTTTACGTCTTACTCCGCGTATATCGTACACGTCATTTGTTCCGTAATAATTGACTGCGATTTTCTGTCACTTCGCATCAATAGTGTCGGTTTATCATCCGCATTTCTTCTCAACAACGATTCTTCCCTTACTTCAAACCCGTCTCTTTGTTGGCGCGCTACAGCTCTACACAGCTGTCCCTCTGCCTTTGGGCGGGCCGCCCTGGCTGTGCTGACTCATAGGACATAGAGGGGAGGGGGCGGGGTGATGTGGCAGCGCCGGTAGGGACGGTACTGGGGCCGGTACGCAAATGGGACTGGTACCGTAATGGGTGTACCTGAGGGGCGTACACCCGGCTGGCGTTGCTCCCCGCCGTCGTCTCGCTTACTCAGCTGTTCTGGCGATGGCTGTGATGACTGCAGTTACTAGACTTGCAGTCTCGGGCTTCGGACCCGAGTTTTTGCATGTCTGGGTTGGATGCGAGGAGAGGGGCGTCTGCCGCCGGCCGGCTCGGAATGTTTTGTCAGAGGAGTCAGGCCCGGTGCATTGGAACATGCTGAGATGTACCCCGCTACACCACCAACTTTAAAAAAACTGGAGCTGGCCAATATACTTGCACAAGTAACATCAATTACTTCTGATATCTTTAACATGTGAAACTCATTCAATCTGAGGAAGAACTGCTATTGCTATATGTTTAACATTTATAAAAAGAAATTAGGGGATGATTTATAATTTAATCAATGTATAACATAAGCACAATATGGTACTAGCACCTTACACCATTTTCATCAGAAATTATATCATGAAACTACAGCAGCTTTACATTTTTTACATTTACCAAATGACTTCAAATCTGGCAAAACTTAGTGGAGTCAAACATAAATGGCCTCACCGAACTTTGGTTATCACCACCACACCTTTCCATAAACGTGAGAATGTCAAAGAGCACAAGGAATTGCAGAAAGTAACAATCCTGTGGCCTTGGTAGGTACCAGCCAAGGCCTTACATACCAGGTAGAGTCATCCGGCGATTTTACCGCTCCGTGACATAGGCGCGTGATGTCACATGTATTCACGGGCCCAATGCGCCATCGTTCGTAATGCTTTTTATGCGGTATAAGTTTAGGTTCCTTTTCTAAGCCAGAGGAGATGAAGCACTGCAACAAAACCATTCGGTAGAGCAACTATTTTTCGACTGACGATACAGCAATAGTTCTGTCCTCGCTCTTACCACTGGCCTAATGCAGCCTGCCAAAGCAAGTCATGCAAATCGATGCCAAGTTGCCAAGAACACTGCCAAGAACAGCCAAGAATACATTGATATGTTGGGCCTTTAGCTGCCTACTGAACACATTTCGCCAAGAAAGACTGCGCCAAGAAAGTGCGCCACAGCTGCCTCAGCTGTGACGTCAGTAGCATTCTTTGACCAATGCATTCTGAAGGGATGACGCCCTTCTGGTACCAGCCTTTTTCACCACAACTTGCCAGCAAAAGTTTCATTGCGCCGATTTTGTCACAACCTAAAGTAACCAAGAGCTACATAATTGTCGTGAAAAATCGTGAAATCGCGGACCATTTTTCGTCCAGGGCCACCTGAAAACAAATAAAAATAACTGTCATAATCATGATCAGCGCATTCGATTACATCGAATAAGACTTGGAGCAAAGACTTTCGGAAAAAGCGTACATAGGGGTCACCTAGACTACATATGTGCATTACGTACTATCATCAAATGAACCAGCTGCAATTTCTCACTTAGGATATCAATCGCCAGTACCCCCGTCCGAGGGCTTCATTGCCTCAAGTGTGTTAAGTACCTCCCTATCTGAGAATCACTGCTTGAAGCATTTCATGTGGTAGAGATTAGTGCGGCTGCTTCGGAAGTGTATGGCGGAGTTTCATAGGTGGGCACCGTTACTTCAAAATGTAGCTTCGCTACTCGTTACTCCGTTACTTCGAAAAGGTAACTCGTTACTCGTTACTCCGTTACATCGTCAACAAATGTAACGGTAGTTACAGTTACTCCGTTACTCCGTTACTTTTGTAAAACGAAGTGATATCAATTCCGATAGAATTAAGATAGAGAAGTGAAACCGGTACCAATGTGTTTGTCTCGTCGAAACACGTCTCCCAATATGCAGCATGACCATCTTGGGTCACCAATTGACCTTGACTTGAGATCAAATTTCTAAGTTAACATAAACTGGTCAACATGAATATATTTCAAAGCGCCTTGGCAAGAAGAACACGATGGTGTCAATATTATTGGCTTATCTTTATTAGGAAAAAGTTATTTGCGAAAAACTGTTTTGCCATAACTAGCCTTTTTGATCTTTGAACACCTCTGGAGCCTAAACTATTGGCCTGAGCTAAAATTTGAGGACACTATGGCAATTGCATATTTCAAGAGCTTTCGATTGCTTTTTTTGTTTGTTCCTGGTTATCATAGTGCTCGATATATTTTGGGGTTTCTGGTGCAAAGTTCTACTTTTTGTGTGCATATTTAACCCAATTTCACCTTGAAGATATTGACCTAGGGTCATGCAAATTTGGCCAAACAGAGTTCCCTACAGAACCTCCCTACCCTACAAATTTCATTATTGTAGTTCTTATGGGGTGCGAGACCTTAGGGGGGGGGGGGGAATCCTTCTCCCCTCCAGTGCGTGTAATTATCAGAGGCTCGCTTCTCGTTACTCGAAGCTCGCCTTTATCATAAGCTAGCGCCACCAGCTTGCCGCCGGCCTATATCAGCTGACGAACATTGTCAACGTTTCGCGGCATCGGGATCGGGAGACAGCCACCTTTATCGCAGTCATTGCGCATTGCGCGGCATTGAAGGAAATAGTTCACCTTCAATATTATTTTTAACTGAGATAGCAGTTTTGTGGGCTACAAAAAAAGTCGGCTGAAATGACGAGAAAAAATGTACCCCCTTTTTTGCGTGTATTTAAGCCTTTGCCGCATTTCTTTATGTGGATTTTTATGTTATAGTAGATACTTGTTGTTATTTAGCGCCGTCAAGCGGCGCGATTTTTTGTTTGTTACGGGTTTTCCTGACAAAACCCAGAAATATAGGCGGTGGGCCATGTCTAGGATAACAAGCTAAAAATGCTATAAATTCAATTCAGCGTTACGAGGAACCGGATACGATGACGATGGCTTCGTTATGATGATGGCCACCGATGTGACGACGCGAAGCGGCGTGAAATTTTTATTTTAGGTCGTGGAAAGCGAAATTTTAATATTGGAACCAGATCGTGAATAGATCGTGATCGTGATCGTGAATAGAATAGAGCCTCAGGTAACACCTTTTCCTGGTTACACATCTCGGTATGATGGAAAATATTGAAATGAAGGTAGTTTTTATATACATTAGCCTCAGATAGCAAATCACGATGACCGGTGGCAGTCAGCACTCAATAGTACATATGCTAATAATAACTGTACCTATACATATGAGCCAAACTGTAACAAACAACTAGCAACAGTGCAAATTGTTTGAAAGCACCAAGGGGCAGAACTACTTTTCCGCGCATAAATGGTCCCTGTGGATCTGGAGGAGCCTGGAGGGAGATGGCTTGGGGAGATGGTCCTGGCCTGGTTCCCACTATTAGCTCTTCGATCCAGCAAGTTGGGCACCGCTGGAGCAGCTTCCGGGTGCCGATGTCCGCGTTTTTGCGTTCGCGTCGCCTTTTCAGGAACTCGGCAGACTAGCTAAACATGTAGCCCGCTTGAAAGTTAATATTTTATGACGGGAGTGGGCCCTGGTGGAATTCATTTTCCCATTTTCCAAATTTGTATAAGCAATTACGAAACTTGTGTCATGCCGCGAAGCGGTGCGAAATTTGCACTTTTTGACTGGATAGCTGAACTTTGACTGTTGCAAAGGCAATTTTTACGATAAATTGTTAACTTCCCCCGCAAAAAGTGGTGTGTGTGTGTGTGTGTTTGTGTGTGTGTGTGTGTGTGTGTGTGGGGGGGGGGGGGGTCAACCACCTTTCCTTCTGAGAGTGGTGGCCGGAGGGACCGTCCCCCGACCCTCCCGTCGGCGACGCAACTGCATGCTACGGATAGAATTTCCTTCGTTTTCCTTTCGGAGCAGCGGTGTGTCAAAGGGAAAACGAAGGAAATTGCATCAGACTGAGCCCATTTACATGTCGCAGGGGTGTAGGATCCTATTCAGTTGAGGCATAGGTGTACCCAAGGAGGGGGGGGGGGCAAGCGGGGAAATTACCCCCTCCTGAAGGTCTGTACGTGCCTCTTGGCCGTATGTGCCCTTTGGAAATAGGGCCTTTCGAGAGAGAAAAAAATAATATTTCTTTTTATTTTGTTAAAGGGATATTGCCACCTCGCAGGCCAATATGGAGTTTTTGGTGTGTATCGGTCGATTAAGCGTGTCCGATTTCACCTGCAGAATATGGTTCCCGAAACTCTCCCCATTAGATCAAAAAAAACATTTGCACCACTCATGCTTGCCAAGCATTCGTAAAATTGGAGTCGCCACATCACTATTTAGAATCACTTCTTTGCGGACTGTTATTTTCTTTTGAATGTTGCAAACTCAGCATTACCATTCCGTCAGTGCACTTTAAAATTAAAATCGTATGCAGCTAATTATATTTTCAACAACCTTAGCCTCTTTCATAATAAAACAGCAAGAAATGCTATGGCTCGACTTTGGGACTGTAGGAGTTATGTGACCTATACCTTATAACAAAGATAGACTTTTCAAGGTCAAGTCTTGGCGAATTCGTACGCTTCGGCTTGGGGCGGGCGCCAATTCCACAGCCAAACTGGATGAGAGCGGTCATCATGAATCTAGTACTGAGCACAGCTGGGACCAACGTTTTGGAGTCAGAAATAAATACAAAATGCTTTGCCGATACACTGCTTTAGGTGCTGCAGGAGCAAGTTTGAGCTTGAGCATACATGATTGTTGATCCCCACCATTCATTTAAGTTGCTTTTTAGAAATCCTCCGGAGGTGGCAATATCCCTTTAAAGGGAAAAATGTTGAAAATATGCCCCTCTAAAAAGATAGTGGGCCAAATCCGATTTTTTTTTGGTAGGGGTACCTTATGCCCACCTGATAAAAAATTGCCTCCCTGGAGTGAATCCTGGGTACGCCACTGAGTTAAGGGGGCTTCAGCACCCCCCCTCCCCCCCCCACACACACACACTTGGCTTCAGCCACCCCAACTTGGACGAGGAAGTGGGGCAAATCCGGGAGAAATCTGTATTTTGGTGGATTTGGATGGTACTTTAAGCGATTTTCTCATCTCAGCCCCCCCCCACAACTTTTCTGGAGAAGCTACGCCCCTGCCACGTCATATTTTGCATATTCCAATCTGGATTCTAATAGGAATTACATGCAAACTAGAATAAGTAATGCCGCCATAAAAAGTGGTGGTGGTGGTGGTGGTGGTGGTGGGGGGGGGGGGGGGGGGGGGGGGGGGGGGGGTCGCAACCCCCCGTTGCCCCCGTCAGCGACGCCCCTGGCTGGATCTAGCCCGGGCAGAGGCTATACCATCAGCCAATCAGCTTGCAGCTGGTGCTAGCAAGCGAACCTCCGGCCGCCGGTTGGCACATCTCTAAAGTCTATTGCGAGTCTATCCTTACTTTCGAATCTGATTAACTGAACCATTTTTTTTTCATTCGCGTGACGTCAGGACTCTGGCTCAGAGGGTATGCATATAGTTTTGATAACACAATAATCATTTACGGCCTTCTGTCCTGAATCGGCGCGATATAAGGTAATTTTTTACAATATAAAAATAAATTGTATTAAACATATAATCAAATCGTGTTTGGGAAATTTTTCAAGGTGAACTATTTCCTTTAAGCAACAGCCCAACAGGTACGATATTTGGCAGCCCTTTACGCCATATGACATTCATTTGTTTACGTGTGTAAGGGATTGATTGTGCTGGTGCGAATAAACTTGGGCGTAAATTAAAACAAGTATTGGAACAAAGCAACGGAGTCACGGGTTAACGGAGTAACGGAGCAACGGACTAAAAAGTATCGAAGTAACGGACCACAAAAGTAACTTCCGTTACTAGGTCCGTTACTGTAAACAAAATGTAACGAGTCCGTTACTTCGTTACTAAAGAAGTAACTTCGTTAGTAACGGAGTAACGGAGTAACGGACCGTTGCCTACCTATGCTGAGTTTGCTTCTTTTGGTGATAACGTTTGATTAGTCAATGACAGATTCATTTTTTATAATTGTTGCACTCGTAGTAGATGACTACTTCTGTGGAGTAAAATTAGTGTTAACAGAACATAGGTTAGCGTTCATTAGTCACGATTCAGTATGCATGCAGATTAGCCAGTGATAACATGATAACGCATAGCTACACTAATTTATGTCTTTATGTCTTACACTCTGTCAGTGTTATTCATGGTGAGTCTCCCTACACATTGCCACCTGTCTGATGTTGCTGCCACCTGTCTGATGCTGCTGCCACCTGTCTAATGCTGCTGCCACCTGTCTGATGTTGCTGCCACCTGTCTGATGTTGCTGCCACCTGTCTGATGCTGCTGCCACCTGTCTGATGCTGCTGCCACCTGTCTGATGCTGCTGCCACCTGTCTGATGCTGCTGCCACCTGTCTGATGCTGCTGCCACCTGTCTGATGTTGCTGCCACCTGTCTGATGCTGCTGCCACCTGTCTGATGCTGCTGCCACCTGTCTGATGCTGCTGCCACCTGGCTGATGCTGCTGCCACCTGTCTAATGCTGCTGCCACCTATCTGATGCTGCTGCCACCTGTCTGATGCTGCTGCCACCTGTCTGATGCTGCTGCCACCTGTCTGATGTTGCTGCCACCTGTCTGATGCTGCTGCCACCTGTCTGATGCTGCTGCCACCTGTCTGATGCTGCTGCCACCTGGCTGATGCTGCTGCCACCTGTCTAATGCTGCTGCCACCTATCTGATGCTGCTGCTACCTGTCTGATGTTTCTGCCACCTGTCTGATGCTGCCGCCACATGTCGGATGCTGCCGCCACATGTCTGATGCTGCTGCTGCCCACCAACAGGTGGAGCAGGCGGTGAAGAACTACAGACGAAGTCAGGTCCGGTATACGGACGGAATGCTGCGGCTCGACTCCGAGTTCATGCAGCAGCTGTTCTGGCCAACGCTGGACAAGATCACCGACGTAAGGATGCAGGGTGACGAGATAGCTTTAACCATGGGTTTTTAGTATTTTCAACAATAATTTAGCAACCTTATTATTAGTTGTCTGTACAGTGCATTTTGCAAATAAACGCCCGGTGAGATTTAAGTTTAGCCGCAATATCTTTTTTAACAAAGCAAGTTCGTAACTTTTTCTTCTTCTCTGTACCGATATTCAATGCAGTGTCTATAACAACAGGGGACGTGGCACCGATAATTTATAGAAAACTGCAAGTGCACATTTTCAGGGTAATGTAACTAATATAAACTAAGGTAACTGAGGTTTTAAAGTAAGGCAATGCAATGCTGGGGAGCTGCTATCACATAACTGGAGATCAGCAATCGAGTTGTATAGTGCCCGGTGCCGACTGGCTGGGTTACGATGTTGCAGCAAGTGGAGAGCTTGTTCGGCATGGTGTCCAACATGCAGTACCTGTTCCTCGTCGGAGGCTTCTCCGAGTCGAAGCTGCTCCAGGAGAGGATGAAAAGGGCCTTCTCTGACAGAATCAAGGTGGTGATACCACAGGTACGCAATCTGGGATATAAGGCTTATCGTGGCACAACATCTCGCTTCGTTATAGTCGTCTGAGATTCCTTATCAATCATTGGAAATTCCTTATCAATCATTCAGCTTGATAATTAATCAGCAGGACATATCGTTTATAGTTGAGATGGTATGATGTTATACCTGCATTTTTCCTTTACTCTGGAAAAATGATGATGGAATATGCCATCTCTGACTAACGTAAGAAAATAACATGTTTAACGTAGGTATACAATTCAGATCAGTGATGCCAGACAAACGCAATCTAATTCAGGATATATACCATTAATGTAACATTTAGACCGTTGCTATTTCGGCGCTAACACA
This sequence comes from Chirona hameri, assembly GCA_036785665.1. Classification (NCBI taxonomy): domain Eukaryota; kingdom Metazoa; phylum Arthropoda; class Thecostraca; order Balanomorpha; family Balanidae; genus Chirona; species Chirona hameri. The sequence goes on from JAXIVJ010007698.1 coordinate 35,037, forward strand.
GCTGCACCGTGCTACGTTTTGTACAGGAGGTCAGCTTAGCGATCCTGCGCGGTGCTGTTCTGTTCGGTCTGGACCCCAGTGTCATACAGGTGCGACGCTCCACCATGACCTACGGCGTCGGCGTGCTCAACAAGTTCATGCGCGGCATTCATCCTCAGGGTAGGTGAAATGACCACGGAAACTTTATTGTTGATATATTTGATTGATAGCTGTCTGGAAAGTTTGCCAGGTAGTAGGATTAGCAGTATTTGTTCTGATCGGGAAAGTTATTACTAGCCGTTTTCACGAAGGATTATTGCGCTGAGAAGATTTTAAAAAGTGTCTGAGAAGTTTTGGTATAGAAGTTTTAGTATATTATACATTCCAAGAAATAAATGACTGATTTAGGCGATATTATCACTATTCAATAGTCATGGAAACATGTATTGAGCTCATAACAAGCTTATGATACAAAATTGGCCGTTTTTAAAGAACATATGCGCCTAGAGTCCATTCGTTCAGTTTAGCATACCGTCATACTAGTTACTAAATCTGGCAGCGTCATAGATCACAGGTCTGCCTGCGCATGCGCAGTGATGTGCCAGCATCGATTCGCCGCCACTTCCAACCCGCGTGCCGCACGCACATGACAAAGCCAAGCCGCACAGGCCGGCCGCCGGATTGGGCCGGATTGGGCGAGCCCATTGCGGCCAATAGCGTCACACGCCACAGCAGTTTTCTGAATCGTTCTGAGGTTTTGAAAAGGCTCAGTCGGTGGAGACCTATCACAACTGACCTATCAATGCTTATTATGCAATGCTATTTACCACCAAACCGCAATTTTGTAACATATTATATTCTTACCAACATATTACACAATTCTGAGGGACATTTCAAGCCAAAAAATCGCATGCAAAAGTTGTGTAGTTAAGGAATGGATCGTCGAACTAAAACTTCTTACCCAAACTTGATAAAACTTCCCAGAATCTTTCAGCGCAATAATCCTTCGTGAAAGCGGCTATTATAAAGTTTGAAGCTTGAAACAACGGGAACTATTCATTTTCGAACCGGACACTTCTGCTGTTGGATTTCATGTGAGGACAGCTTCCTCGCTATCAAAAGAAAACATAACAACCCTAGCCTCTGACGGCTGTGTGTGGGTGCCACAGGAAAGCTGATGGTTCGGGACGGCCGGGAGTGGTGTGCCGACATCTTCGACAAGTTCGTGACGGCCGACCAGTCGGTGGGCGTGGGGGAGACCCTACTGCGACGGTACACGCCAGCCCGCGCCGCCCAGAACACGATCGTGCTCCACCTCTACTGCTCACATAACGAGAAAGTCACGGTCAGTTGGAGGGCGATGTAACCCCTGGTTACGCCTGCTAAACAATGCTGCAGCGAAACGGCTTGCTTATTTCCGCGAGCAAAGTGAGTGCGGTCTGCGGATAAACAAAGTTTGCTTAGGCTGTGCTATAATTTATACCTACGCTTTCGAGAAGCGTTTACGTCGTTAATGCAATAATGTTAATGCCTTGTTGTCTAAATAGCTGTTCGTTGAATGGAATAAACGGCGCTCTGGAAAATTAAACAAAAATTAATTGTGATAGCTCGGTATTCTTGGTTCATTCAATTTTTTATATGACAACAATTTTCCCAAATTCGTCAGGAAAAGCACAAAGAGTCTTTTGACGCTCCAATTTGTATAGTTATGATTCAATTATGAATAACATAAATGACGCATGTGTGTGTGTTTCAGTTTGTGACTGACGATGGTGTGGAGAAATGTGGCACACTGAAACTAACGCTCCAGGGCAGCCCGCCCAGCCCGGTCAAACGCAGAGAAATACAGGTACGCACACTTACCTATATATATCCAGACACGAGGGAGAATGTCATGTAAATATTTCAGTTTACAGCCAACTTTTATATGTATGAATCTTCTCTACAACTTGTTTCATACTGGTCGAGCAAGTCGAGCAAATGGTGCAAAGTTTTGATACAAAGACTAGGTTTTTACTTACCTGGCGTACCTAAAAGCGATATGTATTTTATTATCATTGATGAAGAAAGAGCCTCTATTTCGTTGAAAAAATATTTCCATCTGAATTGATCACGTTTTCCCTCACACACCGTGTTGACCTATTTCATTTTGACCCGTGTTGACCTATTCATTCTGCCGTGATGCGAAGTCATCTTTTTGCCATCAGCTTGCTCAGCGGGTTGCTCACATTGCGGCCTCTCTCCAGGTGCGAATGCGGTTTGGGGACACGGAGATCCTGGCCTCGGCCGTGGATTTGGTCTCACAGCGGTCCGTCACCGCCGAGATCGACTTCCTGGGCCTCTGAGGACATTCAGACACGGTTCCCGTGAGACATGGTGCTGCCCTCTGCTACCAAAGCGTGTTGACGTGTGCTGCCATCTGTGCAAGTCAGCCGAACAACTGACGCGAAAACATCGACAGTGAATACCGAATACGTATGCTGAATGAAATTTGTTCATCGCAACGACACCATAAGGTGATCAGTGTATCATATATATCTGAATGTTTTTGGTGCTGATGAGTGTTCCTTTAATGCGTAGGCGAGTGTGATGTTGTCGCTTGTGCTGTATTACATTTTGTGTCGCATCACGCATTTATTACATTTTTGTACCGTATATTCAGAGCTTTGACCGTTGACACCGTATAGTATTATTCCGTCGGATTATGATCGATTTCTTATCATAAACATTTCAATAAGTATCCATTCATTTGATCATTTTCCAATCTCATTCATTTCAGCTTTACTGCAAATTGACGGTATGCCTATATCTCTCATTTACCCAATATCGAACTAGGAAAATAGTGCCCTTAAAAGATTATGTACGAATAACCCATTAAATGTACGAATAACCCATTAACGCCATGTCCTTACTGTATGGCATCATTCATTATCTCGAAATGTAGTTATTAAATACAGATAGTTTACATGATCGAAACAACTCAATTGGGAACCTTGGTACCGAATCTCTACATTATGCTACAAATGTTCACATGTTTAATGCTTCAGTGATTTTAAATCGCCTGTGTAACGCTTACATGCAAATGTTGTAATACACGATCATTCAATTGCATTTTGCAAGGTTTCTAAGTAAGTTTCTCATTTAGCGCATGCATGACATCTCCATGTGAAAAAAGAACGGCGATGACAACCATCTATCGAAGATGCTTCATGTGCGTGCAATTCTGGAACCAATATTTTTGAAAAAGTGCGTGCTAACCAATGTAACCATGAGCACATAGCATATGACGAATTCGAATCGGCGTTGATGTGCCGAATTGACGTCTGCGCCGGTAACCGTTTCACTTTGTTTACTAGAGGACTGAAAGCTGCAGCACATCACACATCAGCACATCAGCACATCAGCACATCAGCACATCAGCACTGCACATCGCCTGACATCTGACATCACCGGCCGACCCATTAGCGCACAGCTGACAAAGCTGATACAGCTGTATAATGACACAGCTGACACAGCTGTATAATGACGCAACTGACACAGCTGTATAATGACACAGCTGTAGAATGACACAGCTGTATAATGACACAGCTGTAGAATGACACAGTTGTATAATGACACAACTGAAGAATGACACAGCTGTATAATGACACAGCTGTATAATGACACAGCTGTATAATGACACATCTGTATAATGACACAGCTGTAGAATGACACAGCCGTATAATGACACAGCTGTATAATGACACAGCTGTATAATGACAGCTGTATAATGGCACAGCTGTATAATGACACAGCTGTATAATGGCACAGCTGTATAATGGCACAGCTTAGAATGACACAGCTGTATAATGACACATCTGTATAATGACACAGCTGTGGAATGACACAGCCGTATAATGACACAGCTGTATAATGACACAGCTGTATAATGGCACAGCTGATACAGCTGTATAATGACACAGCTGTATAATGACACAGCTGTATAATGACACAGCTGACACAGCTGTATAATGACACAGCTGTATAATGACACAGCTGTATAATGACACAGATGACACATCTGTATAATGACACAGCTGTATAATGACACAGCTGTATAATGACACAGCTGTATAATGACACAGCTGACACAGCTGTATAATGACACAGCTGTATAATGACACAGCTGTATAATGACACAGCTGACACAGCTGTATAATGCCACAGCTGTATAATGACACAGCTGTATAATGACACAGCTGTATAATGACACAGCTGTATAATGCCACAGCTGTATAATGACACAGCTGACACCGCTGTATGATGACACAGCTGACACAGCTGTATAATGACACAGCTGTATAATGACAAAGCTGTAGAATGACACAGCTGTATAATGACACAGCTGACACAGCTGCATAATGACACAGCTGACGGAGCTGTATAATGCCACAGCTGTATAATGACACAGCTGTATAATGACACAGCTGAAACAGCTGTATAATTACATAGCTGTATAATGACACAGCTGTAGAATGACACAGTTGTATAATGACACAGCTGACACAGCTGCATAATGACAGCTGACACAGCTGTATAATGACACAGCTGACACAGCTGTATAATGACACAGCTGACACAGCTGTATAATGACACAGCTGACACAGCTGTATAATGACACAGCTGACACAGCTGTATAATGACACAGCTGTATAATGACACAGCTGTATAATGGCACAGCTGTATAATGACACAGCTGTATAATGACGCAGCTGTATAATGACACAGCTGTATAACGACACAGCTGTATAATGACACAGCTGTATAATGACACAGCTGTATAATGACACAGCTGACACAGCTGTATAATGACACAACTGACACAGCTGTATATTGACACAGCTGCCACAGCTGTATAATGACACAGCTGTATAATGACACAGCTGACACACCTGTATAATGACACAGCTGACACATCTGTATAATGACACAACTGACACAGCTGTATAATGACACAGATGACACAGCTGTATAACGACACATCTGTATAATGACACAGCTGACACAGCTGTATAATGACACAGCGGACACAGCTGTATAATTACACAACTGACACAGCTGTATAATGACACAGCTGACACATCTGTAGAATGACACAGCTGTATAATGACACAACTGATACAGCTGTATAATGAAACAGCTGACACAGCTGTATAATGACACAGCTGACACAGCTGTATAATGACACAGCTGACACAGCTGTATAATGACACAACTGACACAGCTGTATAATGACACAGCTGTATAATGACACAACTGACACAGCGGTATAATGACACCGCTGACACAGCTGTATAATGACACAGCTGACACAGCTGCATAATGGCACATATAACACAGCTGTATAATGACACAGCTGGCACAGCTGTATAATGACACAGCTGACACAGCTGTATAATGACACAGCTGACAGCTGTATAATGACCCAACTGACACAGCTGTATAATGAAACAGCTGACACAGCTGTATAATGACACAGCTGCCACATCTGTATAATGACACAACTGACACAGCTGTATAATGACACAGCTGACACAGCTGTATAATGACACAGCTGACACAGCTGTATAATGACACATCTGACACATCTGTATAATGACACAGCTGACACATTTGTATAATGACACAACTGACACAGCTGTATAATGGCACAGCTGACACAGCTGTATAATGACACAGCTGTATAATGACACAGCTGACACAGCTGTATAATTACACAACTGACACAGCTGTATAATGACACAGCTGACACAGCTGTATAATGACACAGCTGTATAATGCCACAGCTGTATAATGACACAGCTGACACATCTGTATAATGACACAGCTGACACAGCTGTATAATGACACAGCTAACACAGCTGTATAATGACACAGCTGACACAGCTGTGTAATGACACAGCTGACACAGCTGTATAATGACACAGCTGACACAACTGTATAATGACACAGCTGTATAATGACACATCTGGCACAGCTGTATAATGACACAGCTGACACAGCTGTATAATGACACAGCTGACACAACTGTATAATGACACATCTGATACAACTGTATAATGACACAGCTGTATAATGACACAGCTGACACAGCTGTATAATGACACAGCTGTATAATGACACAGTTGTATAATGACACAGCTGTATAATGACACAGCTGTATAATGACACAACTGACACAGCTGTATAATGCCACAGCTGACACATCTGTATAATGACACAGCTGACACAGCTGTATAATGACACAACTGTATAATTGCACAACTGGCACAGCTGTATAATGACACAGCTGACACAGCTGTATAATGACACAGCTGACACAGCTGTATAATGACACGGCTGACACATATGTATAATGACACAGCTGACGCAGCTGTATAATTACAGAACTGACACAGCTGTATAATGCCACAGCTGGCACAGCTGTATAATGACACAACTGACACATCTGTATAATGACACAGCTGACACAGCTGTATAATGACACAGCTGTATAATGACACAGCTGACACATCGGTATAATGACACAGCTGACACAGCTGTATAATGACACAGCTGACACAGCTGTATAACGACACATCTGTATAATGGCACAGCTGACACAGCTGTATAATGGCACAGCTGACACAGCTGTATAATGACACAGCTGACACAGCTGTATAATGACACAGCTGACACAGCTGTATAATGACACAGCTGACACAGCTGTATAATGCATCATGTATTCCTCCTCTGAAGCACTGCAGTACACAATGGAAGGATATCGCCCCGCACTAATGCTCACCATCCATAAGACTAGTTTCAAGTGAAGAAAATCAGCAGCACAGATGAGTGGTAATGCTCACGAGACAGAACTGTGCGGTCGTTCACAGAACACAAAAACTCGTCCGAAACATTTGAACTCGTTCGTTCCAAACTTCGTTCTAAACACGTGATTCTTAGTCGATGAATCGTTCTTGCCCAACACTAGTCGACACAGCGATAATTTATAAATGTATGTACCTTCACCGAAGGATACCGAGATTCCTGTGTGCGCCCGAAAAAGCAGACGGGTAGCTGCGTTTATCTGTATTTTGGCAGTCGTCTGCCAGTTGTCAGGTAATTGCCAGTGTACCGGGAGCGAATTCCCGAAGTCTAACAACCATTCGCACCAATTCATTTGATTGGTCGAATTCACTTGGATATGACGTCAGAGTGACGCAGTATCACTACTCCTGTATCGAAATGACTGGTTAGAGCGGCATTGCTCCATTACGTAGGCTTTACGTAGGCTTACGTAGGCTGGGTGGTTTGGGGGAGGAGGGAATACAAAAAAGTCTCACACAATTCTGAAAACGCATCGGATTTGTCTTGCTTATGCATTGATATCTGATTTAACCCTCGCCCGGGTAGGGGGGGGGGGGGTGGATGCAACCTCCTCGGTTTTTCAGAAATAACTTGCGTGGTTTCCAACCGATTACGATGAAACTTTCAGTTTCCTACTTTTGAACAATTTGACTCATACTCTAATTGTGATGTTCTAACTCACATCACCAGTAACTTATGACCTTTTTCTCAAGGTCATGTCATGCGCAACTGGCGTACGGCAACTGGCGTATCGATGCTTGTAACTTGTGCAGTTTGTTGTTCAGTATTTGTTGTTCAGGAACATATGCACAGGTGTTTCCAGGTGACAGTTGTGGTTTCCACTGAGATTATGACCTCGATTGACCTTTTCAAAGGTAAACCGAGGTCATTGACCTCCGATGACCTCAGATTACTTTTGTTTGGCTTCTGGCGGTTTCTAGGATAGTTTGTGACGCTGATTTCAAATTTGTGATCCATTTTACATAATTATATGTTACACTGGGGTCATGTGCTTCCACAGGTCAACCGAGGTCACTGACCTCAGATGACCTGACCTGACCTTTTTGGAATTTGGCAGTTTCTAGGACATTTTGTGATGCTGATTTCAAATTTGGCACCCATTAAGCATTATGATATGCTCATTCACGATTCTAGCTCGATACAATTCAAATTATAAGCATTTACAATTTGTATCGTTTTTTTTAATCGAACGCTCGTTTTTTTAATCGAAGCTCTAACTCAATTAGGAGCGAAACGCTAAAGGGGGGGGGGGGTCGTACCAACCCCCCTATCCGAACACGTAGTGATTTTGCCCTACCCGGGCGAGGGTTAAAGCTGACTTTCCTTAGTAAAGGTTGCTTAGATTTTCTTCTATATCAGGAAATGTGTCAATCTTGCGCCGATTTCAGGCGGTTGGGGGGGGGGGGGGGCAATTGCCCATTTTGCCCGACCGTAGATCCGCCACTGGATCTTTGTATTTTGCAAAAGACGCGGGACTCTGGTGAAAATTGGACAAATTTAGCCATTTCCTTTGGATTTATATGCATTTTCATGTTTCCCCAATGACTTATAATTGGGAGGTCACAAAATAGACTTCACCCTAGGTCACCCAACCAGGAATTGCGTGTGGATAGCATGTGGGCCCACTATGGCCGCATGAGGCCCTAATGCGGCCGGAGTTGGCCCACGTGCTATCCACACGCAATTCCTGGTAGGGCACCGTTGTAAAATCATCCGAAATAGCAGAATTGTAGGTGTATATGACCTGATTGAATCCTGTGAGTATCCAACTGATCGGTCAAACAATGTGGCTGCGGTTCGACCTTACATTTTTGGAGGTGGGATCACTAGACTTGACTTGTGACGTGACCTGAGGAGACCCGAGGTAAACAAATTAACCCTCGCCCTACGGGAGTTTTTTTTTCACCTTCGCCCTACGGGGGGGGGGGGTGACAGCCCTCCCCCTGTTAACTTCCAAACCAAGCAACCTAGAGCAATGCAGTGAGTACCAGCATGTTGCCTGTCATGAGAGGAATCTAACAGTATGCGATTTTTAGGTTTCAGGTCAACGGATGACCTTCCAGGTCAAGTGAATGACCTCGGATTTACCACGTCCAGAACAGCGATTTTGCTCTTCAGAAAACCTCAAAATTAGAAATTGATAAATGTAAATAAAAAGGCATGTTCCTAGACCAGTTTTGTCTCATAGATACAGGAAAGGTAGTTATTTGTTCGTATCTTGTCAAAAAAGTCAAAAAAAGTTATTTTTAAAATGACGTCATCTGTTTCTTGCACTTAAGGAGCCATAACTCAGTCAAAAATGAAGATATTGCTTTGAAATTTGGTATGAGTATTGTCCATACTCAGTTCTCTCACACATATTTCGGTTTTTTTAATATCTTTGAAAATTTTGATTTTGTGGGGATTTTTCCCATTTTTTTTTACATTTTGGAGTAAAAAAAACAAAATTGTGAAAATCTGAGATTGGCATTTTAAAGAGCATGACATTTTGTATCTTTCGTGAATTGAGTTTGCAATTTGCTTTAAAACTCTATTTTCTACGATTTTTCAAATATTTTTCATTTTTTTACCAACATGACGTCATATAAACGTCATGATTTCCCAAATTTCTCAACCAATTTCAAAGAAATTTTTACAGCCTACGTATAATTGCTGTAAACTCAGCTATCGAAACTTTCAGCAAGATGCACCGCATTTGTAAAAAGTTATTCTAGAAAAACCTCAGGGGGGCCTGTCAGGCCCCCCCGTAGGGCGAGGGTTAAAAATATTTGGGCAATTGATAGGCAAGCAGTTGTAACAAAAATGGCGGAGCGAAATGGCGTCGTTTTCCGCTATTTCCAACAAAAAAAAACTAAGGGGGAGTGTATTTCCGCCCCCTGGATCCCCCACTGGCGGATCCAGGGGGCGGACATGAGGGGCAAATGAATGCCCACCCCCCTCCACACACACACAGGAATCTGGGGGGGGGGGGGGGGGGAATGCAATACAAGTATCCCCCCCTTGCGCGTTCCCTGCACTGAACGTGAAAAACAATGATCTTAGGAGAAAACTTCATGAAATCAGAAGTTTTCTTCTCTCAAGTGATTGAATTTGAAGTTTGTATGTATCCATTGCTTTCAATGATAGACAAAACAGCGCACCTGATGCAATTGAAGCAGCCCCGGTAACACGCGCCCTGCTGGGGGGGGGGGGGCAGATTCTGCCCCCCTCTCGGATTTTCTCAATAACTCTGAAACTGGGATAGATATCAACGTGAAACTTTCAATACCTTATACTGCATCAATTCTACGTCTTCTCACTAAATTTCAATCAAATTAATGTAGTATTTTGGGAGATAATAACATTTTAATGACGTCATGTTATGCAATTTTGTGTGAAAAAATAAATGTTTGACAAATTGTAAAAAATAGAGTTTCAAAGCAAATTGCAAATACAAAAAAAACGTCAATAGAATGGAAATGACATTCCCTTCCAAATAGCTATCTCGGATTTGTGATTTTTTGTCTGTTGACCCCCCAATTGTTTTTCTCGGAAAAATGTCCACATTTTTTTTGGTGTGAATTCGAAAAGTGATTTCTTAAGCTCGAATACTAAAATAAGGTGACCGGCCAAAATCCGCGGAGGAAAAAAATGGGGGTACCTTTTTGCCACAAAAAGATGCCACAAAAATGTTTTGCCCCCCCCAGTGGTTTCCCTTAAAATAGGCCCTGGGTTGCTGCGCGTTGTTGTTGTTGTTTCCTATGGAGTGCTCCCGACGGTTTGAGTTGTTTCGGATTGGGAACGGCTTACGGCACTTGCCTCGTTTGTGGCGATTCGTGATTACAATTTCTATTAACTTCTATTGGCGCGCCTCGACAGGAAATAGAAAACCGAGGTTGAAATATAGACGCGTTTGCTGCTTTCTAACCACCGTTGTGACACGTGTCAACTGAACTGACTTGCTCGTTTTATGCAATCTCTGGGTGTAAAATTACGGATGAACCGAATGAAAACTGGAAAATCACCATATCATGGTGTATTACCCATCACGTAGGTACCTCTACTGAGACAACCTGCAACTCTGTATTTAAAATTAAACGGCCTTACATTATAATACCAGTAAGGCGCCGTAGTTGGCGATGAACGAGCGAGCGCGAAATAAATGTATGGTGCATTTCAACCCGATTGGGCAAGTAGTTCCTGAGATACAAAAAAAGGTGCGCACGTGCGCACGTGCAGAGACACCCCACCCATGACTTGTGGGTAGGCGGCGGTGGAGGGGTCCCTAACCACACACCAAATTTGAACACAATCGTCTCAGCCGTTCCTGAGATATAGAATAGGGGGTGCACGTGCGCCCGTGCAGAGGCATCCTATGTATAAAACCGAAGACTTGTAGAGAGGCAACGGCTGAAGGTCCCTAACCACACACCAAATTATAACGCAATCGGTTCAACCGTTCCTGAGATATAAAATAGGGGTGTGCACGTGCGCACGTGCAGAGGCACCCCACCCCTGACTTGTGGAAAATTGGCGGCTGAGGGGTCCCTAACCACACACCAAATTTGCACACAATCGGCTCAGCCGTTGCAGAGTTTTTGCGCGAAAACACTTTTCAACACCCTTCACGCGGCACGCGCCACGCGCAGTGGTAGTCCCCCACATGAGTCGGCATTGGTCTCAAACAGGGTAGGTTGGATGGGGCTGCTCAGCAAAGAAATCAGCTTGTCAATCGGACGTGTGGTTGCAGAGATATGAGCTTCTCAAAAGCGTCGCCACGGGCCGGGCCGGGCCGCTCATATTCAGATTTTTCCCATATACCACGGAAAAACGAGCGATCGTAACTACGTTTGCCATCGAAATACATACGTATTATCGAAATATTTAGGGAAATTGTCAACACTTGCTATTTTGGTCGCAAGCCTGTTTTCAAGTACCTAGGTATACACAAAGCAATATAAATATAATACAGATGCCGAATATAGGAACTGTTGCCTACCGATCTGACAACAACATGTAAAATCAATTCAAGTGTATTGCCCAAAAAATCATATTCTGGACAGACGTCATCAGAATAAAAACACACAGAAAACCAAACACACAGAAATGTGCAACAGCACATATACACACAAACAAAATACACACATACAATATGCGCGCACCACGCAGTGGCCTAGCACGGTAGTCGAGATTTAAACGACGCCTTTACCACAACGTCTGTAACCTGCTCGAGAAGGCTATTCCACACTGCAGCCGCTCTGTACTGCAGGGAGCGTATAGCCAGCTCTGTCCTAACCGATGGCAGGTCCAGAGCATTTCGTTTTGCTCTGGTTCGCCTCTCGCTCACCTCCGCTCGCGGCTTGAATAGGGATCTCAGGCACACGGGGGCGTACGGCGAAAACATGACGTGGTGTACCAGTATCGCGTCCTTGTGTCTGATCGTGTCCTCGATCGACCTCCAGCCTAATCGTTTGAGTACAGGTGTGATGTGGCACTACGTGGAAATTAGATCAAATGCACTTCTGCCTGACGACCGCGCCGTAACGAGAATAAACGAGTCACGAGATGTGTCATATGGTGTACACCGAGGCTAAACGCATCACACACAGCGATCGCTTCGTTTATTGTCGCAGCCCAGCATCTCAACCAGGGAGGTCCCTCGATGATAATGGGGCTGTTCCCGCGCCCTCAACCGGATTAGGTTGAGGCGTGACCGGTGGAGGTGCGGTGGAGCGGCGCGCGGGAACGAGCGGTAGAGACTAGGTGGATTTATCAGCTGTTGGTCATCATTTGTTTGGGTCGAAACTTGACATTTCTTCTCCGCTGTAATACAGCCATTCTTTTATTCCTCGAAGTTTTGCGTTTTACCGTGCGTGTCGGAAATTTGTTGCGGTATTTTTATCCACCGCGCTCTTCCATTGGGTTCTTGAGTAGGTATCAGTACAACAGAAGACCATTTGGCTTTTCCCAAAAAACTGTAAACAAAATAAAACCAAGAGATGCAATGCAAAAACAGGGTATTGGCCTGTCCACAATGCTCTTCGCGAATGGCGCCGAAAAAGTTTACAAAAGTTTGTCACTGGTGCGCCATAGCTGCCGTAAACCGACTTTGCCCGATCTCATCCGCTCGATGAGCGGTTGAGATTTTGCTCATTTTGGCCCTGATCGATGGCAGGGGTCAGGGCACGTTTGTCAGCACGGCCTGAGCATGGCCTACCTTTGTGGTCACTTCATTCTGCCTACATGACGTAGGTAGAATACTGGGTCGTGATTGGTAGGCAGGCAGAATACTGGGCCGTGATTGGTGCTGCCAAACGTGCTGCCAAACGTGCTGATGCACATCGATCAGGGCACCGGTTGAGGCTGGTGGAGGCTCAACCGATTTTAGTTGAGGCGCGGGAACGGCCGGTGGAGAAAATACAGCCTGAACCTAATCCGGTTGAGGGCGCTGGAACAGCCCCAATATAATGGACTCGTTCAGCAGCTATGACGTCATCTCAAATTCCGAGTGCGAATGGTTGTTACACTTCGGGAATTCGTGTACTGGGAAGATACCTAGCAATACCTAGATTCTAGCACGCGCCCGAAAATGGCAGACCAGTATCCGCTTAGCCGTGCTTTGGCAGTCACCTAATAGTTGTTTGGTAGTTGCCAGGACTACGTCTGTTTTGTCTTCATCGAACCGGAGGTGGTATCTCTTCCAGCAGTTATCCTCACACGTAGCCACGTGCCATGTGTCACGTTCCGGTACTGATCCTGGCTCGGTCTCCTCTCTGTCGAGGCCGCCGATGTCACACCTGCATGACATCAGTGGGGGGGGGGGGGGGGGGGGGGACACGGAAGCAGGACGCTCAGACAGGATCCAGGCACGCGCAGACCCCACCCGCATGAAGTCAGCGGCGACGGAATTTGTATCTTGGCATCTCACTAGACGGTATAATCACTCTGAAGATTCCGATACAGGTATGCCGCACGTTCCAGGGGCACAGTACAGAGCGTTATTGATTGCTGAGGAGAGTGAAGAATTTCATAAGTGGCCATAATTTGTCATAATTTGCCTGAACAATTTAATCATTTGTCATCTACCTTTGTCAAATAAATACTATAGCACCTCTTCAGACCTGTTGTTTCACACAACACATGCACACAGGGATGATACAAAAACAATATTTCGAGATTTCACCATATTTTTGATACGCGTATTTAATGACAGAGATGTTGCTGCAACGTGTTTCATATGAGACCATTTTTGGCAATTTAAGTTTAAACAACACAAAATAATACTTCTCATTTGAATATTTGATGCTTAACGCAATATATAATATTTATAATGAACAACTTAACACATTAAAGAAAATATACAAAACCCTTAACCCGCCATTGACTGGGGGGGGGGGGGGGCGTTTAACACATCCCTGATGAATTTTCGCAATAGGTGGAAAACTAATAGCGCTATCAACGTGAAACTCTTCTTATTAATTATTTTTACGTCTTGTGTGCAATAATAGATAAATTTCGTCGATTTTTTTTAGTTATAGCGAATTTAGTGACGTCACTACACACGAATTTTACACCAAAATCAGCTAAACTTTGCCAAGCCGTACAAATGCCACATTTGAAGCAACATGCAATCAAAAATTACAAAAGATAGAAAATTGCAACAGCTAAACACTGGCTATCTCGGATTTTAAAAAAGTTTAGGTTTTGACTCCCAAAACTCAAAAAAACTTTTTTTTGGGGGAAATTATCACAAAATCAAAATTTTCTAAAATATTCACAAAACCGGAAGATATGTCAGAGAACCATATCTAGGCAACTGTCATGCCACATTTCAAACTGATATATACATTTTTGACTGACTTAGGACATCTAAAGCATGGGTAACTTATGACGTCATATTGTAAAATTGCGTTTGTTGTCTTTTATGGACTAGATACAGACAAATTAATGCCACCACTGTATTTCTGAGACAAATCTGGTCTAGTAACATGCTTTTTTTGTTTAGATTTAACAACGTAAAATTTTGACCTTCCGTGATCTGAACTTGACCTGAAATTGACATTTACTTCACGTGAATAAAGTCAGGAGGAAAAATGACTATCACTATTGAATTATCCGTAGAAAATAACTTATAAAACGTGTGTTGCATGAATTTCGTAGATATTTTGAGCATAGTGACATTTTGTGACCTGACCTTTACCTTGACCTTGGCCAACAATCTCACTTTAACTCATGTGGGATATGTATCATACCTTTGGAAGCACTTTGTGTGAAACTGGTCGTAATCGAAGGCTTTGGATGGAAAGTATGGCCCATAAACTCAAATACGCCAAGTTTGACCTTTGACCTGACTGTGACCTGACATTTGACCCTACTTTTACATTTTTTAGCATGCGTTAGATATGTCTCATTCAGAGCTTTCGATTGCCGCCTTGCACGTCTTGCTGCGATCATTGGTGCGGAAGATAACCAGGGGTGGGGGGGGGGGGGGCGTTTAACGCCCCCCTCAGCCAATGGCGTTCTGCTGAGACCCCAGTCAATGCCGGGTTAAAAGGACCAAAGTCATTTGGTTAACGTTAATGACATTGACTTAATGACTCTTTAACGTTAAGCTTGTGCATACATGATTGGTCAATGCATGACACTACTATGCTTAACTTTACACATACCAATTGCTGACGTCATACCAAAAAGGCGGTTGCCATGAAATGTCACACATAGGTGCACATAACAGGTAGGAGACATAACAGATAGGTGCACATAACAGGTAGGAGACATAACAGATAGGTGCACATAACAGGTAGGAGACATAACAGGTAGGAGACATAACAGAGACATAACAGCACATAACAGGTAGGAGACATAACAGATAGGTGCACATAACAGGTAGGAGACATAACAGATAGGTGCACACAACAGGTAGGAGACATAACAGATAGGTGCACATAACAGGTAGGAGACATAACAGGTAGGAGACATAACAGAGACATAACAGCACATAACAGGTAGGAGACATAACAGATAGGTGCACATAACAGGTAGGAGACATAACAGATAGGTGCACATAACAGGTAGGAGACATAACAGATAGGTGCACATAACAGGTAGGAGACATAACAGATAGGTGCACATAACAGGTAGGAGACATAACAGATAGGTGCACATAACAGGTAGGAGACATAACAGATAGGTGCACATAACAGGTAGGAGACATAACAGATAGGTGCACATAACAGGTAGGAGACATAACAGGTAGGAGACATAACAGAGACATAACAGCACATAACAGGTAGGAGACATAACAGATAGGTGCACATAACAGGTAGGAGACATAACAGATAGGTGCACACAACAGGTAGGAGACATAACAGATAGGTGCACATAACAGGTAGGAGACATAACAGGTAGGAGACATAACAGAGACATAACAGCACATAACAGGTAGGAGACATAACAGATAGGTGCACATAACAGGTAGGAGACATAACAGATAGGTGCACATAACAGGTAGGAGACATAACAGATAGGTGCACATAACAGGTAGGAGACATAACAGATAGGTGCACATAACAGGTAGGAGACATAACAGATAGGTGCACATAACAGGTAGGAGACATAACAGATAGGTGCACATAACAGGTAGGAGACATAACAGATAGGTGCACATAACAGGTAGGAGACATAACAGATAGGTGCACATAACAGGTAGGAGACATAACAGATAGGTGCACATAACAGGTAGGAGACATAACAGATAGGTGCACATAACAGGTAGGAGACATAACAGATAGGTGCACATAACAGGTAGGAGACATAACAGATAGGTGCACATAACAGGTAGGAGACATAACAGATAGGTGCACATAACAGGTAGGAGACATAACAGATAGGTGCACATAACAGGTAGGAGACATAACAGATAGGTGCACATAACAGGTAGGAGACATAACAGATAGGTGCACATAACAGGTAGGAGACATAACAGATAGGTGCACATAACAGGTAGGAGACATAACAGATAGGTGCACATAACAGGTAGGAGACATAACAGATAGGTGCACATAACAGGTAGGAGACATAACAGATAGGTGCACATAACAGGTAGGAGACATAACAGATAGGTGCACATAACAGGTAGGAGACATAACAGATAGGTGCACATAACAGGTAGGAGATCTGTTACCTTTAGGATTATTTGTAAGCTTCCTAATACAACGGAACAGTTCATACTCCACATTTTTTTCCAAGAAATAACAAGAACAACAAATCCAATGGCCGCCCACGTACTCACTTGGTAGAGCGTCCAGCTGGAAATTCGCCCACCGTGGCCAGGTGGGTTCGAGACGCTTCGGCGCTCGCTACTCGCTCCTGTCCGGGATGACCCGCAGCCGGTTGGCAGCGCGGCCCGCGGCCGCAAACAGGTCAGAGGAAATCAGCAGCTGGGAAGCAGTGCTCCAATTTCGAGCATGTAAAGCATTCGCCACTAAATTATGCCGATGAACTGGACCTACATCATTGGATGGCAGAGGTCAGGGCCCACGCTACAAACTCTGTTTAGCATGGGTCCCCGATCCCAGAAATCCATTCGTTGAAATATTCGGACTAAATGTATACAAATGTCTTGCACAGCATGACATTAATTGCTCAATCCAAGACTTCACATTTCCGAAACCATTTAATATAACGTTGCAAATTATTTTGTCAACTCGTCTAAAGGGAAAAAATGACCTTTTGATTTATTTATCTGCACTATTTTATGACACATGTATAGTATCAAATTGATCGTCTCAATTTAAAATTGAAATACAACTTTTCCTATTTCATTTTTTTTTAAATTTAAAAAAGGTAGATATACTTCTTTCGGAGCTCATGATCGGCATTTTCCTTTCACTATTGGGAGCGCGACATATCTGGCGCTTTTGTTTCAATCTGTTCAACTTTGAATACCTCTTGTTGAATTACCTCTCAACCAATCGCATACATTAAATCCGTCTTCGTAGGGGGCCAAGTTAATCCGCCGAATGCATCGCGGTTTTCTTAAATGTGTATTGATTGATTATGGGGAAACGGTGCAGATACATTTTAAATGTGTTCATTGTAATGTATTGAATGCCTGTATGTTGAAAATTCATGGGAAACATCCCATTTTTTAATGAGTCGAGAACACTAAATAGGTCGCCGTCCGGAGCCAAACTTAACTGCCGATTTCAATGCACTTTTTCAAATGCTTGTTGATTGTTCATAACAGTTTGGTACATATTCGCAAAAGATAGAGTGCAGTTAACATATTACATACATTCATGATAAATAACAATGCGTAGGGAGGCTAATTTTAGCTCGGACAGCGAATTCGTTACCGAGTACTTGCTGAGTATCGACCGTTATAAGCGTGGAACGCATATCAACTTTAACTTGAAATAACTTCGGCTAGGGACATTTTTATGCAAAATGTGATTGGATTTGCTTATATGTTGAGTGATTCTTCCCATGTCAAGTACTAACTCCATGTTTGTGTGGAAAAAAGGTCATTATTTCCCTTTAAGTCGGATAATTAACTTTATTCGGGAATACCCACATTATCCCGTGGCTTTCCAGCCCGTCGTAATGGGTATTTATGTTAAGCAAACTGTTAAAGGGAATAGTTCACCTTTAACATGGGCTTTTGAACTGAGATAGCAGCTTTGTAGAGCAGATCGAAAAACGGTTTGTGGTGAAATAATTACCTCGCTACGCTAAGTAATTTCGACACAGGACTAGTGGGTCCCTTTTAGAAGAAGAAGTTGTGTGTCCCGATTGGGGCACGGAACTTGCTTCGGGTCCTCACAACGGTTGTTTACGTTACAAGCAGCCTGCGTATACATGCCTAAAGTCCGTCGTTATTGTGTGCAATAGTTGCCATATCCAAGCTACCATATGCATGACGTCATAATTGTCATGACGTTTTGTATGGCCATGAAGGAGAAAAGAGAAACATGCCCATTTTACGACGGATATCCATCTATCGTCCAAACAAATGCCATATTCGTTTTTTTTCAGCTTGAAATACCCCGTATAGCCAAATTTAAAGACAACTTTCAAGGTGACCTATTCCCTTTAAAGGGGCATTGCCACATCGCAGGCCAATATGGAGTTTTTGGTGTGTATCGGTCGATTAAGCGTGTCCGATTTCACCTGCAGAATTTGGTTCCCGAAACTCTCCCCATTAGATCAAAAAATACATTTGCACCACTCATGCTTGCCAAGCATTCGTAAAATTGGAGTCGCCACATCACTATTTAGAATCACTTCTTTGCGGACTGTTATTTTCTTTTGAACGTTGCAAACTCAACATCACCATTCCGTCAGTGCACTTTCAAATTAAAAAGGGTATGCAGTTAATTATATTTTAAACAACCTTAGCCTCTTTCATAATAAAACATCAAGAATTGCTATGGCTTGACTTTGGGACCGTGGGAGTTATGTGACCTATACATTATAACACAGATAGACTTCTCAAGGTCAAGTCTCGGCGTATTCGTACGCTTCGGCTTTGGGCGGGCGCCAATACCACAGTCAAACTGGACGAGAGCGGCCATCATGAATCTAGTACTGAGCACAGCTGGGACCAACGTTTTGGAGTCGGAAATAAATACAAAATGCTTTGCCGATACACTGCTTTAGGTGCTGCAGGAGCAAGTTTGAGCTTGAGCATACGTGATTGTTGATCCCCACCATTCATTTAAGTTGCTTTTTAGAAATCTTCCGGAGGTGGCAATATCCCTTTAAGATATTTACCTATTTGCAGAGGATATGACTTGAGATTGAGATTGCAATTTGAGATATGACTTGAATTGCATTCTCCCCATGATCCGTGAGCGTGACATAATGTAACTGGCTAAGCCATCCACCGGTGGGTAACACACCGCGTTCTAAAGCTAAGCTGCAGGCAATAAAGCATTACTTGCGTGACCCCATGTATGGGTTAAATCATGAGCGGGGGGGGGGGGGGGAGGGGTAACCATGAGGTTCCAGTGATAAGAAAGGTAGCGTTATGCAATGTTCGCACTCGTCTTGCGGTATTTTATTGCGGTATTTGCGGTATTTTGACGACTGATCGTCACGCTCACGATGCGCACTAGAGTCAGACAAAAGTAAACTGAGAGGCTCACGCCGCGCTGTATCCAAACAAAGATTAAGTGGTTCCTCGGTAAAGCACGTCAAAGCCTGGGCTGACGCAGGCAGCCTCGCAATTTGACCGCGTGCTGTTCTGTGAGAACGACGTGACTTTGCCATTATCTAGTGAGGCATGGTCCGCATGGCCATTGCAACTTAGATCAAACTGGACTTGCTATACCAAAAGACATGAAGATGCCCGCTCCTCAGACAGGTTGAGGACGAGCTTAAAGCGTTTGTTTTTTGTTTATAATCGTGCGGAAGCCAAAGTAGCACATTTTGGTCTTGCATATACGTTGCTATGCCAAGTATGACATTTTTAAGAATGATTAATGGTGATTATTCAACAACGTTGGTTACACCTGTGCAATGCATGTAATCTTCACCGCAGCACGAGCGCAAGGAGTGCCCCTCCTTTCTTGTAAGGCACAGGTCAGCTCGCTCTTTCACCTCACGGCTTACTTCGGAGCATGTCTTATCCCTCGTCGGATGGCTAGTCTCAGCCGCTTCACGCTCCGGAGATCATCAGCTGCAGTACACTTTCAACTTGATGTATCCCAACAAAACGTTAAGGGGATTATTTCAGGAGTATCGGCGTGCCAAACATTCGTTAGCTTCTCGCTGATGGAACCATCTCAATGTCGCTCGTGCTGCGGTGGATGCATGCGTCAAGTTAGATGAGTGGGAACTTGTGCTATCCTACTGGAGCCACCAGTTGTCCTGATAGCCAACAGCAGGTTGATTGAGCTGCTTCCAGAATCACTCATTAACCACATTGACGGAACGTGAATGTCAGTGCTGTACTCTCCCTGTCCTCGAGGACAGAGGTGAAGAAATGTTCCGACGCGCCAACGCACGTCGATGTCAGTTGATTGTGTACAGCCGTTCCGTAAGTTAGCAAAACGCTGCTGAAGATAACTACGCATCTCAAATATATTAGAGCTATGGCCACGTGACACGGTGTTTGGTCCAAAATGTCCAAAATGTCCAAAATTTCCAAAATGTCTAAAATGTCCAAAATGTCCAAAATGTCCAAAATGTCCAAAATGTCCAAAATGTCCAAAATGTCCAAAATGTCCAAAATGTCAAAATGTCAAAAATGTCAAAAATGTCCAAAACGTCCCAAATTCCCAAAATTCCAAAATTTCGAAGTGTTATTCCAATGGTGCAACCAACCTTTGGATACATCCAACCTTCGGTTATTCGGATATGCACGGGGCAATGTATGAGGCATCGCCGGTCCGAAGGTTGGTTGTACGTTTTTACGGGTTTTGGTTTCCGACTTTTTCTACTTTTTCGACTTTTTCGACTTTTTCGACTTTTTCGACTTTTTCGATTTTTCGAATTTTTCGACTTTCTGAAATTTGGGAAATTTTGAATTTGGGAATTTCGGAATTTTGGACCGAACACCCTGTCACGTGGCCATAGCTCTAAAGGCTGACACACAGTCTTCGCGCAGCTGCGCGAAGGGGATGCGGGTGCCTGCTGGCGCCTATTCAAATACATGGGGACATTTCCGCAGTCGATTTTTTCTTCCCGCAACGTGCGCATGGTGCAGTTGTTGCAACCTCCGTTCAATGCATTTCAATAGGCACCCGCATCCAGCCCCCGTCCACGAATCGTAGGCTCCCTTCACTATGACGTCACCCCGGGAGTAGACATCTCTTTACTCAGCTCGATCACGTGTTAAAAGCACGAACTTTACCGAAGGATGACGTCATAACTTTAGTACATAGAGCACTAACTATCCGTTCTACAGAATCAACCATTCTTATTGTTTGGTCAAATGCACCTGCGATGGCGAAAATACTTGCATAAGTGGAAAATTTGAGACGTTCAAGTTAACCCTGCAAATCAAAAGAAAGGATTTCTTTTACCATAGGAAAAAGTGCCAGTGTTTTTATTTTATTTTATAGAAAATGGAATCCATTTATATTTTACTGCCAGATGCTACCAAATGGGCATTGCATATTATGTTGCGCGGCGAGGGTACCTAGTGTTTCAAACCTCTAAAATTGTGATATTTAAGTTGTTTTGACTTCGAATAATCAAGAGGGAAGAACATTAGGCTGGTGTCATTACATAATCTACCTCTTGATTTCCTGCCATACTGCTGCTATCAAATCTGGGACGTTCTCAAACAGGACATGCGCCAAGTATGTCATGATTCTTGAGTATGGCTTGAATCTCTGAGAAGATCGAGAAGAATGAGTAAAGAAGAGCTGAACCTTACAAACTGGGATGAGAAGTGGAAGGACGAAATTGAGAGCAAGATGAGTATAATTGTATACAAGAAATGGAAGCAGCATGTTTAGGAAGACAACATATATGATAACACACCAGCATCTACAGTCCTATGCCAAGCCAGAACCAACACTCACCATTCCACTAAATGTAAGAAAAAGGTTCATAAATGAGACCCTACATCAAAGAAAATCTCATCATGGATTTTATTTTTGATAAAGAAAGGAAAGACATGGAAGTAAAGAAGGAAGAACTATATACAAGTTGTGGAAAATGAGAAAGAAGATACAAAAAGAGCTCAGTATCAGCGACGGCATGAAGCAACCCCAAAGTCAAGAACCTTAGGGCTTAGTTTGATAGTTTGATATAAAATAAAGTAAAGTAAATGAGGAGGCGATGAAAAGGCAATTCCCCAAAACTCATTGCAACCTGATTCCATCTCATTTGTGAGTTCATCACAATATTTGACGTGCTTTGGTGCATGTTATTTGATATCTTTGGTGCATGTGCAAATTGATTTTTGATCGGTGTCAAAATGTGATAGGTATGGCTGTGTTTCGCTATTGTTACTTTTTATTTCTATTTAATTTTATACTAATTTAATTTTTTGTTTTTGTTTTGTTTATGGTTTAATATTTTTATCTACCATTCCATCCCATCTTTTGTCTTATTTTGTTATATAGTTATTTCATTCATGCCATAGATTAGCTTTGCATCATTGCTTTTTGATTATAGGTGATTTTTTATGTGATCTTGATTATTGGTATACAAAGATGATTATCAGCAACAAGGGATAGAATGTGATATTTAAAGTATATATGTCAATGTGTGTGGTTCTATCTGTGCAACTTTGCACATAAATTGTGTATCCCATTGGTGATGTCAAATAAACAAATATACACTGAATCTCACTGTATATGTGTACACATAGACCTTGCACATGTTACAACAAACAAACAAAAACAGTACACTTCATAAATTAGCAGAATTATAATTTACTGGTTATGAGCAAGCAATCAAAATATGCTGACAATTTCAAGAAATAGGCTTCCTGACCTCACAGAAGAAAACAAAAACAGATTCAACCATGCAAGCATGATACTAGTTATATATATATATATATATATATATATATATATATATAATATATATATATATATATATATATATATATATATATATATATTATATATATATATATATATATATATATAATATATATATATATATATATATATATATATATATATATATATATATATATTATATATATATATATATATATATATATA
The DNA here is from genome assembly GCA_036785665.1 of Chirona hameri. NCBI lineage: Eukaryota > Metazoa > Arthropoda > Thecostraca > Balanomorpha > Balanidae > Chirona > Chirona hameri. Next base: position 58,589 of record JAXIVJ010007698.1, read on the forward strand.
TATATATATATATATATATATATATTATATATATATATATATATATATATATATATATATATATATATATATATATATATAATATATATATATATATATATATATATATATATATATATATATATATATATTATATATATATATATATATATATATATATATATATATATATATATATATATATATATATATATATATATATATATATATATATATATATATATATATATATATATATATATATTATATATATATATATATAATATATATATATATATATATATATAATATATATATATATATATATATATATATATATATATATATATATATATATATATATATATAATATATATATATATATATATATATATATATATATATATATATATATTATAATATATATATATATATATATATATATATATATATATATATATATATATATATATATATATATATATATATATATATATATATATATATATATATATATATATATATATATATATATATATATAATATATATATATATATATATATATATATATATATATATATATATATATTATATATATATATATATATATATATATATATATAATATATATATATATATATATATATATATATATATATATATATATATATATATATATAATATATATATATATATATATATATATATATATATATATATATATATATATAATATATATAATATAATATATATATATATATATATATATATATATATATATATATATAATATATATATATAT